>JANTOP010014796.1:0-14334 GCA_027564815.1 Symmerus nobilis | reverse complement strand
CCCTCCCCCCCTCCCCCCCCCCCCAATTTTTCTGTGCAAAAATTTCTTGAATTTGCGCCCCACTGTTATTGACGGCATACTGCATAAAACACCCGAAATTAGTAAATTTTTCGGTTTTCAAGTCGCAGTAAATATGTCACCACTTTTTCAAAAAAAAATTTATCATAGTCCTGTCCATACAATTTCTTTATTATGAAAATGCAAACAGTTTCAGATAAAATTAAAAACTGAAAATAAAATGGACTTCCAGAAGCATTTCGAAATTTGCCATTTTTTTAAACTGTCGTCAATAAATAAATATGTATATTATAATTTATTAGTTGAATTTTTACAAAAATATTATCTACTAATCGACCGGCTTTATACTACAAAAAATTATAGAAATGTATTGAATATTAGCGATTTTTAACCATTTTGGTTGGACGTCCCCTTAAGCTACATATTTAATATGTCGTTATACTGATAAGTACACTTTCGTTATTTATGGTTTCTGTTTTGTGAATTGGAATATTAATATTGTATCAATATATTTTCAAATACTTTATCAGAGTAATTTATTGATGGGATTAGGTCATATTTAGATTTTCTTATAGGTACCTCTATTCTATTCATTAAATATTATTGTAAATGAATTCACCTGACTTTTGTGGTAAAATTTTGTATCAATCTATTCAATACAATTTTTTTAATGAATGAATTATTGACTACCATTCCTAATTGCGGTTATTGAAAACTTTATGATAAGGGTTAATTATTCACATTGAGGACATTATTAGACATCATTATCATTAACTAATTATAATTAAGAAAGCTGACATAATAAGCTTAAAATCGCAATTTAAATTAAATGATAATTAAAAACCCCTAATAATGAATAGCCTACTTGAAAAATCAAATAGAAACATATTTTTTCCTCTTGGGTTTTTATTCCATGGAAATACAATTAAATTAAATAAATCCTAAAAACAAACCCATTAATTTCCCGGTTTATTTAATATAGGACATACTCCTACTATACCTATACCAATTTCCGCATAATTCTATTTGTAAGAATAATTTGTTTGGCATAATAATAAAGTCGTAAATGAAAAAAAGCAATAAAGTCTCCTCTTTCATTTTAATAAATTAAATTCAAGTATTTTATACACAAATTTTAATTCGTTAAACATAAAATTTTCTTATTATAGGTACATAGATCTTATTAGAATTTATTGCTTTATTTTATTATTAAGTTATACATAACATAATTCAAAATAAAATGTGTATTTTATGTATATTACTATACTCGTATCTGTATCTATGGAGATGTTGTAAACCTCATTGCTATTCCTTCCTAACTTTAAGAGACTGTATTTGTTGATAATACCAGTACATGGTAAGCAAGGTGTTATCTATATTGATTAAAACCGAAATAGAAGTTAGTATAGATAAATTTAGGGATGTAAAAGTTGAGAATATTAATAAAAATCCACCTAAAATTCAAAAGCATATATCCCAATTTCCTTGAAATTTTCCGATTTTCTATAAAGCTTCTTTGATTAAAATGGTTTCTGGTCCTTTGATTATAAGTTATTGTCATTCATAAATATATTAGGCTAAAATTAGTGAAGAATATAAAGATATAAACCTGGTCCATTCTGAGGTTACATTAAAAACAGTCGATCAAATTTCAAATTTTTAAAATATCCTATGGGAAATATTTGTATTGCACATTTTTATTTCTTTTGTAATAAATTTTTTTAAAATGAAAAAAATGCGGGGAACTGCTTCAGATTCAGTTATGCTGTTGAAAAATAATTTTGCCAAGGTGTAAAAGAAGTCGAAAAGCAATTTTCCAAATATATTTAATACAACTTTTTCTTGGATTGTTCATTTACTGTGTAATTTATGAATTAATGTATACATTTTTGTATACACACAAAAAATGATCTAGAAGAAGAATTACATAAAACTGTTTATTTAACAAATAAATTATTATTTATTAATTAACTTATGCGCTACAACAAAGAATATAATTTTATTTAAAAAAAACCGGTACAAGATTACTAATATTAAGTAATAACTACTCGCAAAAACCCAACCCAACAATTTGCGGAATAATTTTTTTTTATATTATTCTTCCTTCACCGCAACATAATTTAACAATTTAATTTTTAATCTTTATTCGAATAATAAAAATACAAACGCATCTTACCCATTTCTTCTGTGAAGCTAATATTCAGCTAAAGTTCTACATTATTTTCTTCCCTTTTATAAAAATTATGTATTATCGTCTTCTGTATTTTTCTATCGTCTCAGTATGACTATCTTAAGACAGCGTCATACATCCCCCTACTATTCGGACGATATCGGATGTTGCTAACAAAACGAATGAAGCAGACACGCCTGAAATTTGCTAGGAAATTGGAGCTAAAAATTCGAATTATCTATTGTCCCGTACAGATATGCATTGTCAACCGCCAGACCTTTTCTAGCGATCCAAATCATGATTTTGCAAGGTAAGGTAATTTGATATGGTACCGAACGAAAATATTCTATTTATGTTCATAATTTAATTGTTTGTAATTCTAAATCACGTTGACTAATAAATTATATTACATACTATGATAACCGAGGATAAAAATTAAACTTTGATAAGATTTAAGCCAAATTAAGAATATATAAAGTTAAATAAAAGTTAGATATCAAGTTATCAAAAGCTATTTATATTAAGTTATATCTTTATAGATAAAAAAATGAATTATCGATAACACCTCCTCTATTATACCATTTTAACCTCATGTAAACCCTTAGAATAAATATAAAAATAAAAACATTCCCATCGATTTGATGTTTTAAGAATCCATTTAGTGGGTGTGACAAATAAACTAAATGACTTTAACATCAAATATATTAATAGCATTTATGAAAACTACACTCTCTGCAGATAAATGGAAATCTATCCCAATCCATTAAAAGTTGGAAAACTTCTTTAAGATTAGAAATGCTGATTGGTCTTAATAGACGGGGTTACTGTAAAACCCAAACAAGTCCTTAAGAAATCTTGATGAATATGTTCAATTATTCAAGCCATCGTATAAAAGTACCAAGAACTTTTTTACTTGTAAATATTTATTTATTCCGAACGAAATGTATAATATGTCTAACATAATTTTATTTAATAAATTTGTCAATAATCATCAAGCTTATCCAAAGCTTTTAATTGAAATATAATTTTTCTTTTATTCATTATCAAATCTATTTTACCTCCCGATATATAAATTTAAATAAAATCAGAAACTTTCGTTAAAAAGCTTTATGGAAAGGCCTGAAATTTTGAATAGATATTTATATGCTTTCAATGAGCTTTCGAGATTTTTGAAGCTTTTTTTTTTTTGGGAAAATCTGGTATTTCGCGAACGGGCCGATATCTGGATAGAAAATAAATTAAGTTCTATACTTAAAGCTTTCTTTCAGCTTACAGTGGATTAAGAAAGTTTTAAACGAAAATTTCATATTTTATCTAAATATAAGGAATCAAATAAGAATTAGATTCCAACTTATATAAAATGATATTTTAATTTTAAGCTTTCAATAAGACTACGAGATTTTTAAAGCTTTGTTTTGGAAAGGGTTGAAATTTCGTTAATGTGCCGTTATCTGGATAGAAAATAAATTTTTTAACATAAACAATAAGTTCGAAACTTAGAGCTTTCGTTGAGCTTTTAATAGTTTGGATAAACTTTCTGCGAAAATTTCATATTTCATTTAAATTTAATCAATGGGATAAAAATTTGATTCGATACTATATAAAATGATATTTCAATTTTAAACTTTCAATGAGCTTTCGAGATTTGTTGTGGTTTTTTGGAAAAATTTGAAATTCAGTTAAAGGATCGTTATCTGTATAGAAAATCTATTTTAAAACGTATAAAATAAGGTTTGGAAAATAAAGATTTCTGGGAGCTTTTAAGTTCTTGCAGAGCTTTTGTATGAAAAGTTTAGTTTTGATATATCTATATTTTTTATCAACTAATTTATGTATAAACTTTTGCGTCATTACATTTTTTTGAATCCAATGAAAATAACCGGGAAATCCGAATTAAATGTCGTGATGTCCAATATTCAAATTTCTTTAGATAAATTTCAACTTTTCCGAAATATTTAATTCCTGTATTTTTACCTAACTCTCATCCACAGCTAGAATCCAATTCTGTAATTTTCAAAATGGAGTTAATTTTGATATGTTCTCACTTTGTACCCACCATAATGTAGTTTCATATTTGGAATCTATATAGATAAGACATTCTATTGAAAAGTACCTATAAATGTAACTTTCTATCTTACCCGTACATCACGTATAAAGCGAAAAATGCATATTTGAGTTTTTGTTATTATCCATCCCATTCGAATCCCAGTAAAAATTGTAAACATTTTAGAAAAATTGTACAAGAATGGTAAGGTGAAAAAACTACGGATCGATAAAGAGTTTAATTTTGAAATTGACTGGCATTATCGTAGGATTTGGAACTACAAGTATATACATAATAGATTATTATATATTCATCGTGCAACTATGCATATAATAATTGATAACATTTCACTTACATTTACTGCAGAATTGCTGACTCCAAATTGTCTGGAAATAATAAGAAAAAACATGATTATTTTATTATTATATTATATTTATTAATATGATCTAAATGACCAAAATGTTTATAAGTTTATAATGGATAACTCATTTTTAATCTGTAAAATAATTTATTTAAAAAATAATTAAAGCTGCTCAATTGGCCGTACTCAAAAAAATAAATTGAGGATATTAAATGATTATTTTATAAATAGTAAGTATTTACGAGTTATAATATTAAATGAGTGCTACTTACAAAGTGTTAACAATCATTCAAAACTGTCATAAAACAAACTATTTATTATTAATTATAATACTCCTATATCGCAACATTTATCAATGTTTCATAATTTTACAGTTACATACATAATGTCTAAATTATACAATTTCGTGTTGGCATAAATACAGAATTTTACTATTTAAATAATAATTATATTAATTAATAAATAAGAACACTTACGCACAGTAGGTGAACACTTCCTTTCATGTTTCACTCTAAATACCCAAATCGTTAATAATAATTTATGCTTTGTTGCTATATTTTACAAGTCATCGTAAAAATCATTATTAAGTAATTATTACTATTATATACATTAATAAACTATAACTATACCGATTCCAAGGTATGCAATATTTATCCATATATATATATATATATAGAGGTATATGTAATTAATAAAATTGATTGTGTTTAATGTTTTATATTTTATAGTACAAATGTATAAGCAAGCACTTTAAGGTATGGTGAATTGTTGAAAAGTTCACATTAAATGTTTCTAAAATGACTAGTTTGTGAACATCAAAAACTTATTACATCTGAAAAAATGCAATCATACAAGTATTAAAGATTAATTTTGGCTGACCAATATATACTATCATATATCGTGCCCAACTAAATGTACTTTCTAGTTAATATTTTCATCACAGAATGTCTAATTACGATGTTTCATTAACAAAAAAAGAATATAGGATAAAGGTTGAGACTAAAGAACTAATACAACCTTCAATTATATAAGAGATATGATCTAATTGCATCATAGAAATTATACAAACAGAAAAAAAAGTTGTTGTCATGCCTTTGGAAGGCCCTGACCGCGAAAGCGGTAGTTGCGTTAAAAATTATCATCGTTTTGGCATCAACTTAAAGAGTACTCGTACCTTCATCAAAAAATCCAAAAATAGAAACGTTGCCTTTGAATTAGCGTCACTGATAATTATATATAATTAGATATCCTAATATTATATTCAATTTCATATGAATCGAGTTATAATGATTTGAATACAATAATGTACATTCTCATTAAAATTAATATTACGTATATACTCGATTTATACTCCTCATATTATATTATACAAATTTCCACAAAACTGCCAATCAAGAAGTCAAGTCAAATTTCATTTATGAAAATATGGGAGCGAGATTGGACATGAAGAAAAGATTACATTAATTATTATAAAAATAGATTATTGCTAATTGACTTTTTTTTATATGGAAATTGAATATGTTTATAACAGAAATTTTATATAATTAGAGTTAAATAGCTGATATATGGTCTTTCCGGTAATTTTTCTTTAAACTCTCATTTTCGTGCTACGATAAAGAATAATCTACAAAATTCGATGATTCTTATGATACACAGAACTGGAAATGGACGAAGTTTATAGGTACGCTATTTGCCATATTATTACGAATTGACATTAAAAAATTTCACTATGGAAGATATATGTATAATACTTGAAGGACACTTCTTGGCCAAGCATATGCTATGAATATCCAAGAGATTGAAAGTGATAGCCATTCTTTTCTTAATATATTCATATACGTTGTACCGTTACTAGATTTTTTTATCGGTCGACATTCATTCGTACTTATGCATATGTATTTTCAGTAAATATAGAAAGGAAATTAATAAATCATGATTAAAGCATAAAATTATATGTAAATATTCAAGGAATATACTTATAATAATATAGCAATAAACATTGAAATTTCATCAAGAATTATTCTAAAAGTTAATGCAATCAAAATTATAATACAAGTATACCGAATAATTACCAAGTACTATTTTCTCATAAAATGTATGAAGCCTTGAACATCAAAATGTTTCTCATTAAGAAGTTGTTAAAACTCATTAAGAAGTATTTTTTTTATGCGGAAATGTATATGCTTGCAGGTATTTTATTACATAAAATAAAGGAAAAATGTTGGTACATAAACTTAATTAAATAATTCAACAGTCTTGCTATAATTTCATTAGAACCTATAAACTTACAAAACGCATTTCTCGTTTAATAAGTTTCCATAATTAATTACTTATATTTATAAATTTGCGGGTATACAGGAAGTGCATAAGTTTGAATGAACTTATCGATACAGCAAATGAATAAATATTGAAAGATTGAAACCAAATTTTCCATTTACACCATTTATATCGGATATTAATTGAGGTTGGGCTTATAAATCATTGATTATGATAAAAGTTTGAAGGATGATTTTCGCCTCATCGGAAAAGGAAGTTAAAATACGTACTTTTTATTTCAAAAATGTCTTTGTAGAAAGGGACCGGCTCTTTACTATACATTTTGAAGTGTATTGAAAGTAGTTCGAAGAAAGTCTAGTAATTTCAAAAGGTTAACTATTCAGAACTGGCTTAATATATATTTCATATTGTAAGTAAGATATATTCTATCTAAAATTATAAAACTATTACTAACTGTAAATTTACGGGTATAGTATAGTACGGGAAGTATCCATACATCGTATATACTTTTAGTTTCTTGTTCAAAATTACTTTTTAATGTATATTTAATACAACAAATTGTTCATTTTCTTGTAATTGATCCAAGTAATAACAGTTTCTCGCAAGAAAAATATCACGAGAAAAATAACATATAATAATTGAGCACGGCAAGGAAAACTTAAAAGGAAATGGAAAATGTAAATGGTTCATCGTTTAAAAGCTCGTGTATAATTTGTATATAATTACTATACGGATTTTCACTAGAATTTTAAAGAAAGCATTAACTTATGTTTCACAGAAAATTCTGAGAAAAAGTTATTCTAAACGGAAACTATATAAGAATGGAAATGTTTCCATAATAGTTTTTATTTCTGATTACAGTTCGTAAACATCTGCGGACTACTTAAGCTATAATTGTTTAATTCAAAGTTTTAAGGATTAATTGCTCCTTTTGCAAATGAGAGAACTTCAATTAAAAATTTTATTTAATAATTAAACTTATTTTGGTTCATTAAAAATTTAATTAATGAACAAGTGTAAATCTGAATTTCTTCTCAAATTCTGGGATCATGATTCATTTAAATTAAAATTCATTAAGAATTTTTAATTTCCCAAATAAGAGTTGGACAATTTCTTGAATCTATAAATATGATTTTATTTAGCTATAAATAGTTGTATTATAAATCGCTTAAATAAGGAGAGAAATAGAATAATTCAAGTTCTTAATTGTATAATATCAATTTCTTGTACGCAATATGTACATTTAAGTTGAAGACATATTTATTGCAGACTACATATTCATATATTATATATATATAGTTGGAATAATAAATATATTTTTAGATCTGTAGACAAGACCAAATGTTATGCTCTTTATTAAGAAAACAGCTTCTGATATACTTACAGTTTTTCTATCTTCATTCTTTTTAATAAAATATCGATCGCCAGGTGAAAAGTTTATAACCGTCGGTACCTTATGATAAATAAATCATAATTTCAGAAATATATCTTATAATTAATTTTATGAAATCCCCTTATAATATGTATTTAGAGCAAATAAGAAGTTCTCACTTTTTACTAGCATCAACTATTTCAGTTTTTTGTTACACCCTGGAGGTTTCGAAAGTTTGTGTTATACTAGTAGTTATTTTCTAATATTTCGTAAAAATAAAGATAACGAGCATTTACAATGGTAGATCTTCTAACGAAAATAAATTGCAGAAGGGATGAAAATGATTGCCTCTGAAACTTCTTAAAGAAATTATGGAGAAAGTTATACTTCTTGGAATTGGCAATGAGAAGTAAAGGTTTTAGATTTGTTACCTCTGTTTTAAAGCAAATTCTCGATTGCCTTGAGCATAAGCTCGATACCGATATTTGAAAAAATTAATTGAGAAGCGTACAATTACTACAATGCGTTAATCTCTGGAGCACAAACTAATAATAAGTTAGTATGTAAAATAATATTCTGTATTATAATATTACTATAATATTAAACTTAATTAAACTTTCAAATAATTGAAGGAAACAGCAACCCCGTTTTTTTGCATTATTTATTTAAAACAAATTCCCTTCTTTTTTAATTTAAAAATAGACTACCCTCAAGAACAAGGGAACATATCCGCTTATACCAGGAAAGCGATTACTTTTCAAAGCCCATTCATCAGTTACAGGTAGAGAAATCGTGTCCATCGCATATCGAAACATGGTTTCGAGAAAACGAGGTAAAAGTGTTTTAAGAATATCGGTTTTCTTATCATTTATCGATATGCACTGTTGCTGCACCTCTACCATGGCCCAGACAGCAACGCCGCCTTTGGCAGAGGGACGTTATGGGTTCGATCCCTGGTGGCGACGAATTATTATCTTAACAAAACAATGATTTTCGATCGCCTCAGTTATCGAACACTAACCTCGTGGAAGGTCACGTAAAGATGGCGGCCCCACGTACTGAGCATTAGTATAGTATGGAAGACTCAACCCGCATTCGTCAGCGTGGTGAATTAGACCAAAACCTCCCCAATGTTAACATTTTTATAACCGTAAATTAATAAATAAATCGATTATCCAAAACCGAAAAAGTGATATCCCGTCTTAAATACTAACAGTTTAGTAATTTAGACAAATGGCTAATAATTTTTCACATATTACAAGATCATGTTCAAATAAAATGTATATGGAAGGTTTTAAATTATCAGTATATGTTTTAACAATATGCCTATCATCTTGATTCCCTTATCATAATAAAAAATAATCGTAATCATGTATGTTTTTTCCTCTGGTACCTACATGTCCTTACAATTACATACATAGGTCACTCAAACTCGCATAACATAAAAAATAAATGTAGCTTGGTCAGGAAAAATGTGGTGCATAAATATTTGATATCAACTTTGTCAGGATATAATAACGGATATTATACTTGTTTGATAGACTTGAGTCATAACAGAAAATACTTTAAGTGAAAAGAAATGAAGAAAAAGAAAAAACGATTCAACTTTTCTTCTTTTCCGAAAAATGCCATATCTTAGGAGTATTATACAACAAAACACATATAATACACAATATGATTCCCATTTTCAAGAAATCTAACTTTGTATTAAGTACGAGTATATCTTGGCTAAGGGCTATTTACTATATTGTTAAAGGTCATATTACCCATACCTAATTTGTTGTTCTAAAAAAAAACTCTAAATATGTACCTACCCTTCCGTATGTATTTCTAACAATAAAAGAGAGAAAAACTTTTCACATTTGTTGATATAGATATTTGAAGTTTTTTATTGTTATTTTTCAAATCTGGTTAACTTTTTCCTATCTTTCCATTAATAACTCTTTATGGGTTTACCCATCCGATTAGAATCGTTTTTGGTATTTTATTCAAAGTCATTATATCAACCTTTCTACACTCAACTGAATCTATAATGTTGAGATTACCATATGAAATACTTATAGTTTTATTTAATCAATCGAATTAACTTCTGAAATACACGGATTGTTTACACACACAAAACCTCCATTATCTTAAATCTCCTCGATCTCCCCAAACTACCCAATCTCCTTATCCAATCTAATCTAATTATACAATTGGACTAGTTGTTTCCCAACATTGGCATATTTGAACCATAATTATATGTCAAACCAATTGTTAGAGGAGGTAGGGTACGATGTATTAGATAAAAATGATATAAAATATTACAAATAAAAAGTGTAATAATTTTTTAATTTTCTGATTTTGCATTCAATGGTTTTATTCAATTTATATGGAACCTAAGTTGAAATATTATGACGGTTTTGTAATATGTTAACGAATTTATTAATTCTGCTTGATATTTTTGTAATGTATTACAGTTCTCATTCCAATTTCAATAGAAATTTCAATAGTGTAGTATATGTAGTATTTGTATAACTTCATCATATGTATATGACAGGGATGCCTAATTCGGATGTCCAATATCGGTGACATATTAGATATCACAGTCAATGGTCATACCTCTTTGTAGATAGTAATATATTTTGTACAGATAGTATCATTTCGAATTATTCTCAGAGCAGATAAATTTTATGGGGGTGTTAAATTTTTGATAGGAAACTTGAACGGGTCGCAAACCTAGATTTGACGTCATCTGGTATATATAAAATAAATCGATACCCTTAACAATTTATTCACTTTATACAATTTTTTTTAATGACATTCTATAGCAATGAAATATGAATAACTGAGTTGAAGTGGACCGATAACTGATAACCTATAATTTTTTCGTCGATAATCAAATGATTGATCTTTTAGTATAAATCGCAGGTCTTTCATCATTTTCTTTTAGTAACGAGTATGTTATGGCCAATGCATTGGATTGGTATATAAAATAGCGTTTGCAGAGTGATTGGGTTGGTGTAGAATAACTCTATAGTTTACGATGTTAACCACGCAAACTGTAAATCTTGAGGAAGAAAATATATCAGAATTTATTACACTCATTTAATGGATGAAACTTCTTATTGTAAAAACTAGAAACCATAAATTCTTATTCTTATCCAAAAATTTGATCTTTACAAACTTTCTAGTATTTGTATTTTTCTTTTAAATAAGTATTACTTCTCCAAACGGGGTAGTTATAATTCGTATAATATTATATATTTATTCTCTGTGATCACTTGAAATATAAACGTTGTCGTCATACTTAACCTACCTATCGGGAAAATGTTGGCAGTATGATCAAAATATAACAATTTAACCCGTAAGAAAAATATTTTCGAAGAGTCATATTTTGTATGGAATATTTTGTAGTGTGTGGACTTTTATGCCATTAATGGGTACAAAAATCAAAACCATATCCTGCTGACGAGCGTACAATGAGCAAGCGATTTGAGAGTGTGACTTACTTACTATTTTGATTTACTTACATTTTATTACATCGTATTTAAATTTTGGACATTAATTAATAAATATAAAATAAATGAAAAATAAACTTTGTTGATTTTGCTTAAAACTACTATATTACATTAATTAATTGAAAGCCCAATAAACTCACATTTCGACTTACTGGAATCAATGTTTCTCTTCTCGTATCAAGCAAATTACGAACAAGTAAAAACTCTAGTCTATTTTTTTGATTCGCTGTATAGTCAATCATCATCAATCTGGCATTCTTAAAATTTTCCGATTTTTATTAACTTTCATGCCATTTATCAAATATCTAAATTTTCCTTATATTTATGTGAGTTTTCAAAGTATTCTCAGGTTAAAACTTCTAATTATTGTGAAATATTCCAATTTTCGTATTTTATAAATTTCTTATAATTATTTCACAGGAATTATCCAAATTACAGTAATTTTTCTGGGTATATGAAATTACTTAATTTTTGCAAGATTAGCTATTCCAATTTTCAGTATAATGTCAAAATTATTTTTTTAAATAATTTGTTGGGAAGTTTTCGTATACTTACTTATCGGGCATGATAGAACTCTCAGACTGTTACTCTAATTTGAGCGAACTCCGATTGTTTACGGTGACAAATGATAAGTTCTAACGATTAGTAATTCTAAATCTTTAGAGAAAATATATTTTTCAGCCCTTGTCATTTTGAGACATAATTAATAATAGCAGAGAGCTGTAAAGTTGAAACAATCAAATCATTTTGATGATACGTGGAATGATTGGGTGACGAAAATACTATCTATATATATAATTTATTCAAATAATTTCATATCCAGAAGTATGTTTGTACAAATCCATCATATGTAAATGTAAGTTTAAATTATGACAATGTTAAGAAGATTAATGAATTGCAAATGTTGATTGATCTCCCTTTCTAATGATATGGCTATGAAGAGCATCCTAATTTACCATTATTAATTGTATACCATAGTGAAATACTGGTAATGTTGATTATGAGTATTTTTGATAAATTATGTTTACAGAGATTTATTTGTTATCACTTTAGTCGAACATGAATGTGCTACTATCTTATAGAAAACAATTTATAGGATCATGATAAATCGAGCCATATCGACCAAAAAATCGAAAAAAAAATATATTTATTAACTATTCACGCTTAAAGGGAATTTGAACCTTCATCCCAATCAAAGAAAATATCAAATATTCTACAATTAAATCTAAATCCAATTTCTAGTAAATAATTTTATTCTTTTCGCTGAACCCTGTACGAGCAAGCTAGTTTTATGCTTTATATCACAAGCATTTATCATACTTAAATTATAATTTGCAGCAAGACCTGTTCTACATTTTTATTATGATCAATCTCGTAAATCTTTTATAACACTATTTATCTAAATTTAATAGCCATTTTTTCATGTGTAGACGGTGCGCATTGTTAAAAATTTACTTACCATTATATTATTATAATATTACCTTACAGCATTCAATGCACAAAGATGAATAATAAATTTAACCCAGTCTCGAGGAGAATGAATAGAAGAATAGAAAAGAAAATAAAGCTACTGATTAAAAGTCGTTCATCTTTTAAAACCGCAATCATACCGACAAAAAAAGAAAAAGTAAACATACTAAACGATAATAAGCAAAATAAAAGAAAATAATACCCCGCTTTTCCAAAAACATGTTGATGAAAAGACGCTAAGATGATAATTTTCCGTTGCTATGTAAATATTTCTGTAGTAATAAGATTTTGCATAATGTAGGAACCAAAATTATGTGTACGTACACAAACACAAACCCTTTGAAAGGCTCGTATTATGTTCTATAATCTTGTTATATTATGAATACTGAAAATTCTATCACTATTTACATATGTAGATCGGAAATGTACAATCTTTGTTAAGACATCGTCGCCCGCAATACCAACCATCCAAGTCCATGGACATAGGAGTATGTATTATATCCATAAAGTATAACTATCATTCAAACTTTCATTATGTCGAATCTAAAATGATTTTCTTTGAGCATCGATAGGATGTTATATTTGAAACACAAGCAAATTGCCTGTGGTCAAAATAATTGTATTCAAAGAAAACTATGAGTTGATTTTTCTATATAAGGTCGAATGTTTTTAAACGAAATAATTCCTTTGTGGTGTCTTAATAATATTTCACAATTACCCTGGTTTGTTATACTAAAATAATACTATTATACTAAAAAAATCGTAGATTGGTCAATAGTTTGATATTCCTAAATAAGTAAAAGGTGTAAAAGTTGTGATGGTGGCAAAGTTGACTTCTTCGTGTATAAAAATACTGTCTGACACAAGTAAAGTTAGTAAATGATTTCAACAACTTATAAATATATTTATTAAATATACTGCTAAAGAAATTGCATTCAATTTCTTTTCATTTGAATAAATTCTTATTATTTCCACAGATCATATGGGTGTGCAAATTTAATATTTATTTCGCATTTCAAGATTTTGCATATGGGGCAAAATAAGTCAACTCGGCCTACGTTTAGCTTTTGGGTCTTCGATATTTTTCAAAATTTTTGATGTGATAGTATCAGTTGAGAGAGG
>JANTOP010014785.1:0-14335 GCA_027564815.1 Symmerus nobilis | reverse complement strand
CCTTAATTTGCAAGTTCTAATCCAAAAACCAAAATTTGCAATGGTTTTTTGGCCTTTTCTCATAGTTGCCGATAAAAATTTTGTTGGACAACTTCAGATTCGTGTTCAGCACCCCGAAAAACATAAAGTAAGCCAGTAAAAACAATTACTACCAAACTTTCCACTTTATGCCCTTTTTAAACCTATTTTGACTAGACTAAATTATAAAAACATTATTTAAAACATTGCATTTGATTTTGGAAAGAATAAAAGTTTTCCCCATAATTCTAGGCAATGTCGCGGGTTGGAATTTTCAATTAGATTTAATTTCGAAGGAGAATTTTGGACTAGCTAGCTAAACAGAAATTAATTTAGTTCATCCGTTTTTAAATATCTAAATTCGGCCCTTTTCCATTTTGCTTTTAAATTTCCAATTACATAAAGTAATTTATTTAAATGAATATAAAACAACTTATAGTTAATGTTTTATTTAAATGTCTCGTTTACTACCTATTTATAGAAATTAATTTAATAGCTCTCTAGATGCTGCCTTGTAATTAATTTAACACCGCTAAGGTACGATTCAGTAAATTCATGTAAAATATTTAATAAAAGATTCAACTTAAATGCTATTCAGTAAAATTAATTAAAAACTCAGTTTAATTAAAAATCATTTTCTTCGTTAAAAGATCGATATGATAGATTTTGATTTTATTTTAATTTGCAAAATAGGCAATATTGCAATAGATGTTTTGCATGTTTGTATGCAAACCGTACAGAAATTTGTACACCACGATTAACCTAATACAGATACAGATTATAGGTTCGGTAGATTAGGAAAATTTAAGGTTTTAGGGATCAGGGGTTAGGAGTCTCCTCTGAACATATATTTTTAAAACTCCGTCAGAAATCGATTTGTAAAAAATTCAATAAATTCGATGGATTTTGCTAAATTTTTTTCAGATTTTTTTTCCAAAAAAAAACGACTAACTTTCGATTTTACAGAATTTTACTGACAATCTCTCGGAAAATATGAATTTTCAGGGAATTTCATTTCGTAGTCGGAAAATTTAATTATGCGAAATGAAACTAATGGTAGACAGAGGGAACTAAAAGCAATCTTATTTAGAAAATCAACCTCCTGGTATTAAAGATGAGAAATAATATTTGAAGTAATCGCCAATATAATTATCTGAGAATGGAAAAATGTTTATTTTGGTTTCCCATCCCCCTGAAAGATTGTCAGCGGATTTAAAATTGAATTACGAATTAAGTTTTGCTCGCAGTTAATTAAACCAGAGTTTGGCATTTCATAAACTAACAGCTTCTGTTAAATTACACTAAACGAGCTTTAAAAGAATTGTAAAATTGCCCTATTAGGGTTCATTCGCTAACGTTTAGTTTAAATTTCTATTAAGTTTAGTTTAGTTTTGTATACAAATTTTACTAACAGTTGCATTATAAAAGCAATTCTGTAAAATTTTTAAAAAAAATCTGTTATTTAATCAAAAGCTCATTAAAAGATTTGTTAACATTTATAATAAATAAGCTGATAAAAATAGGATAATACCATATATTAGAAAATCATTTTATTGACTTACAACCTGACTATTTTAATCTAAGCAGAGTATGAAATTGCTGATTTTTGATATTCCAAAAACGAATTTTATCACTCGATTTAATAAATTAATAGAAAATGGACATAAGATTAATAAAAATCGCACAGAAATGAAAATAAGAGCTTTTCGAAGGAGAAGTGAATAAGCTTTCAAATGCCCTCATTAAATTTGTAGTTCAAATTTTCTCCTCCCCACAGACGCTCTCAAAATTATTAAAAAAATCCTACTTTTTAAATCTCCTACTTTATATCGCGCCTCGACATTTCGCGACATTTCTATGAAATATCTGAGAATTTAATGAAATGTTTCGCTATTTTTCTTTTCATTTAAATTTTTCCAATTCAGAAATCGGACAGATCTTTCAAGTGTAAGGAAATAGTCGAAATCAGCGATGTCGGAAGACATCTCCGACTTTTACTGATTCGACTGATTTTCTAAAATTTGTACGGGTTTTTCATATGTTTCCACGCCCTATCTCGACATTTCGCAGTCTCTTCGATTTTGATTGAATTTCTTGGGACTTCATCCCACTTTTCCAAACTTTTACCTATCGCTTCCATTGCATTTTTTTCGACTTTTTGCGGATATTTTTACTCCTAAACTATCAGACCTTTTTTCAGAATTTTCCTACTTCTACTTCTACTTTCACGATTCCGAATTACACCCGACTTTTCGCGACATTTTTCCGACATTTTCCTCACAAAAGTCTGCCTTTTGAAATCAAATACGGTTCATTGAGTGTTAGGGGACTTTACACGACTTGCGATCGCGGTAATATTGCATTTCAAAAGATTAACCATTTTGTTAGCCGTTTTGAAAAATTCAAACCTAAATTTCAGGAAATTGGAAACCCGATTTAGTTGGTTCAGACTGGTTTTATAAAACCAGATTTGAAAATTTGAAAATTGTAGAAATTTTATAAAATCGGGAAATTGTAAAATTTTTCGAAATACCATTTGAGGAGGTGAATCTTTTACTGAGCAATCTTCTATGATTTTACAAGATTATACACGTCAGTGGCGCATTAACATGGAGGCGAAAGAGGCAGTGGCCTCAGGGCCCGGTGTCAAGAGGAGCCCAGGAAAATTATTACTTAATTTTCTCTTTTACTCATTTAACATACTTAAATTTTACAATATTTCTTTTTCTGTTTTTAGGGATAAATTAGGATTAGGAATTAGGGATATAATTTAAATGGTTTTGAAATGCGTAATGGCATTTTTTAGGAGTTGTTTTATTTATAAGAAATTAGAGCAATTAAAAAAGAAACAAAATTAAACGTATAAATTTACAAAAGAATTTACAGGTTTTTTTTTAATTCGCTTTTGTTGAAAATTGGGCTACCACGGGATTCGATTCGATCGATTCAAGTGATTTTTGTCAAGTAAGTTTGAATCTCTAAGACTTATTACTATGGCTTATTTTGTACTTTTAAATATATGAAACGTTGAAAAATTCAATTCTGCTAATTTTTACACGTCATATAAAAGAAGAATATTTTATTTTGAATTTGAATTAAATTTCTTAATTATTAAAAATCATTTCGACAAAATTTTATCAAATTTCTAAATATATACGTATATACAGTAATGTTTCCTTTAAAAAAAAATTATTTACATGTTACAGTGCTAAGAAAAAATCATCAAAGGGATGGATCTTTAATGAAATCAACATGTCATTATATATTAATCGATTCTATACACTTCTCAGGATATATAATTTGTTTTTCCATCTCCGTATATTCAAAAGAGGATATATGCAGAATGTAATATATATGTGAGTGGAAGTACGAGTAATAGGGCCGATATAGAATTACATCACATACTCGGTATATGATGGGGATTAAGAAGATAAATTAGTATTTTTTTGTTACATGCCTATGTTCACTTAAAAGGGTTGTGTCTCGATTTTTCCCCTGTATTTTTGTTAACAATTTCTAATAATATCCAATTTCGATTTTTTTCCTTTCGGATTTCATATTAAGAGATCTCGTTAAGAGAAAAGTAATTAACTGATGTGGAACAACCGTATGAAGGAAAAGTTTTTGTTTGAAGAAAATTTTTATTTTTTCCGATGAATATTTGATTGAAGTTATTTTTAACGAAAATAATCATAAAAAAAAAGAATCTCAAGTAAAAAATGAAAAATAAAAATTAAATAAAAGAAAATAAAAAACCGCTAAAACCGCCTTATTTATGTTAGCTTTATAACTAATAATATGTAAACTAAATAACATCGTTTTTATAAGTAAAAAACAAGATGAAAAGGCGGATAGGAATAAAAGTATATTTTCGATATCCTCACATTAAATAAACACAGAAATTGCTTTTAACTCACATTTTTCAGAATTTTCTAATATTATCCATCGAATCAATTAATTTTCATTTATAAAAACAAAATTTATTCTCAGGAAATGTCTTAAACAAAGGGAAAATTTCCTGCATGTAACCCTATGCACACAAGAGAAGAAAAAAATATTAACACGCCCCGAAAAAAAATTTTCCCATTTCCTTTGAACGGATATATCCCGTAGTTGGAAAATCGTATGATTCTTTTTCGGATGAAAATGCACATAGAAACATATCCGCCCGCCACTCACTAAAATTATATAAGATGAAATGAAAAATTGATTTAAAACAAATTTTTATATATCACAAGATCTAAAATCAATAATTTAATAATTGAAGAAAAATCTATAACTTAACCCATTTTTGTATGGAATAAATTAGTACATTTTAGTACATTTTTTTCGCCCTTATTTTTTTTCCTGTTTTTCTTTATGCAAAATACTTACGCTTGAATACTTTTTGATAAAGGCCAACGCTCCATTGAAGCTTGGTACTTCATATTCTCTATTTGCTTTTTTAATGCGTCCCGATCCATAGTAGCCAGCACACTAGCATCCATATCGTCTACAAAAAATTAATGGAAGAGCGAATTTTACACATGACAAAATATGTATATAATAAAGTATAAAAATATATAAATTTGGTGTGTGGTTTCTATCTTTTGTGCTAATACTGAGTTGTTTGCACCGAATACCGAATATGAGTTTGGAGGGATTACATTCTGTGGTTGTGGTCATAAAGGAAGGTATTTGCTGCGATACGATAGATATTACCGAACGGAAAAATTATAATTCCAGATACGACGATCGGAATGAAACGGAATAATAGAATCGGTAATGTGTGCGCAATACACCGTCTGTCTCTTTTAAAAATTATCAATATAATTTATGTAGAAGTAGTTCTCCTCTACAATTTATGTACAGATTTTCATTCATTTGTGGTCGACTCAAAATAATAATTTCTGGTCAATGAAAATTGGTATTAGACGCGGGTAAAATTTTAACTCCGGAAATTGGTCGCTAAAAATTTCATTTCGCAAAAAAGCTTGCCCAAACCATATTAAGCTCAACGAAAGTTTACAGTTCCAAACCAAATTTTTTACGTTTTAAAATCCATTATCTAAACAGAAAACGGTTATTTAACGAAATGTGAAATTTTCCCTAAAAAAGCCGGAAAAGTCCCGAAAGCTCATTGAAAGCTTAAAATTAAAGTTTTATTTTATATAATTTAGGATCAAATTTTCATGCGATTCATTAAATTCAAATAAGCTATGAAATGTTCGCAAGAAAGCTTTCTCAAACCATTCTAACTTCAACGAAAGCTTTAAGTTCTAAACCTAATTTTGTACGCCTTAAAACCTATTTTCCATCTCGATAAACATCCCTTAATGAAATTTCACAATTTTCCAAAAAAAAGAACTTCAAAAGTATTGAAAGCTTATTGAAACTTTAAAATTAAAATTGCAATTTTATATAAATTTGAATCCAATTTTAATCCGATTCATTGAATTTAAATGAAATTTTAATTATCGCATAAACTATAGAGAAGAAAATGTGACACTAGAATACCGACTAACTTCCCCCCTCAGATTTAATATAATTCAGTTTATTTCATTACATTTTTTTTAATATATGTAGGGGACCGGAAAATAATCAATTATTTCTATAAAAATAAAACACAATTCCCGCTGGGACGCTGTCCCGTGTTGACAGATCAATCTGATTATTCCCTATTTCCATATTTTAAATTTTCACTTTTCAAAAGACACCTAGTATCGACCCCCTTAAATTCAGGGGATGAATTTTTTGGAAAAGTTTATTTCACAATTTCTTCATTTGACCATTAAGTTTATTTCCACATAATTAGATTTTCCGGTTTCCAAAGAAAATTTCCCGGAAATTAAGTTCTCCACAAGATAGACAAAACGATTAATTTTTTGAGAATATTTTCTTAAAAAAATTTTTTCGTAAATAACTTTCCCCATTGTTAGATAAAAAAAATTTTTTGAAAAAAAAATTTCATTAGTAAAATTTACGAAAATGTCGATCAAAATTCAATCAATTTTATTGAATTTTGTACAAATCGAATTTTACGGGGATTTAAAAACATATAAGTTGGATGGTGACCCCCTTATCTTAAAGTATTGATAAATCACGTAGCCGATCCCCTTTTTGAATTCATATCGAAAATTCCTAATGTTAAATTTTCCGGAAAATTACAACAATTTTCTTGAAAACAACCGATTTTGCTGCTGCTTTGTTTTTATATCGAACCTCCCTAAAATCAGGGGTTGGTCTTTTTAAAACGATGGTTTTATTATTTCCTCACTGAATCCTTAACATTAATTTTCCATAATAGAATTCCGTTAATATTTGAATTTGATAATTCCAAGTATGTAATATATTACTTATTCGTCTATTCAGATTAGGATGTCAATGTTTAGTCTTAGACGGAATTTCACAAATGACAACCGAAATTTCAGATAACAACCAAACAGATAAGTTCCAAAATTCAATGAAACTAATAAAGACACTAATATTTATTTAAGGTCATTAAATTCTGCACACCTCAATGAGGTGTATAGTATAAGTATACTCTCTTTTATATGGAACTATAGAAGAAGAATATTCAAAGATTTGTTGAATCATAAAAATCCCTTGAATGGGATATTTCTCCGAAATGGGATATTTTTTCGAAATGGGATATTTTCCTGAAATAGGCTATTTACCACTTGCCAACAATTATATTGAAAGAAGAATATTCACCCAATATGGGAAATTTGGTTGGGAAAATTGTTCAAGCCTGCATATATTGGAAGGATTTTTGTCATAAATTTGATTAAATGGTTTATTTTCCGAGAGTGTGTTTTTCCAAAGAGGATAATTTCTCGAAATGGGATATTTTCCGCAAATGGAATATTTTCCCCAAATGGAATATTTAGCAGAAATTGAATATTTACCATTTATGTGGGATATTTACCATTTATCCATATATGGGACATTTTTTTACGCCGCAAAATAATTATTCTGATATCACATTTGAAAGGGACATTTTATTTTTGAGATACTCCTATATTGAACAACCGAGGAAATTTGGTGACGGTTAAATTATTGGAAGGACTTTTATGTCGTAAATTCGCTTAAATGGGTTATTTTTCTCGACTTAATCCATTTCTGGATAATATATCACTTTGGAGAAATATTTCATTTCCAGAAGAAACTCCTTCCAGAAAAGGGTATGTAATCTTTTCCAGAAATTGGGAGATTTGTTATTTTTGAAATTAATTTTTGAAATCCCTCACATTGCAGTGAGTGCACGTCGCTGTTATAATTTCAAGATTCTTATCAATAATTGTAGTCTCAACTAATTTTAAATTGACAATAATACAATTTACTTCCAAATTTCTTTCATTTAACAAATTCATTATTAAAAATCGTTGTAAAAATATTATTTGCATATTTTATAAATTTACAAATAGTTAGTCAATTAAAATCAAAGAACTCATAGAACTCAAGCAAACGATTGCTGAATTTAAGCTATATTACAAATTACTAGGAATATAGGTATTAATAATTCAAACAAGTACAGGTAAACCTCCTATAACACCGTACGGATTAACCATGTCATAGAAGGCCATCCTGTATTTATTTACTAAATAATATTAAATTTTAGTTTATAAATGCTGTATTAAATATTAAATATTAAGTTTTAATTATCTAATTAATCATACTGTTTTTTAGCATTAGATTTACTGGTATCTAGTCGAGTAAATTTATGTTAATATGGGTCTACCAAGTATGTTACTGGTTGTTAAGCGAAAAAGGACTCTTTTGGATAGAAAATGTTTATCACTCTTAAAGCATCAATTTCATTCAAATTAAAATCAAACTATCAAGAATTGAAATGAATCAATTAAAATACCGCAATGATATATATATAAGAATATACATATTTTACTACGGACATTGTCGTCTATATTACCGTTATCAATCTTAGAGACCCCCCTCACTGATGAAAACCTGTTGTTTTCTATCAGTTAATAAACCGTAGAAGAAAAAGCAACAAAAATACTATTATACAATAAATATTTGCTTATACATTTCCATATATCCAATATATAAAGTTATCCATGGCCGATTATAAACACATAAAATATAGGCGCTTATCATAGGTGTTGGTTGTGTTAAATAAAACTTCTTTTCATATAAAAATGTTTAATATTAAGTAATGTAAAGGAGAATTACCTCATCAGAAATTTAAAAAGAAGTTATATACCAACAGATACAAAGTATATTTTATATTCCATAAATTAGAATCGAATGCGTTACGCATATTTCCATCATATCACACGAAATGTTGTATGGATGATAATAATGAAGACGAACGATGTTCTCCTTCCGGAGAACAGTATATTGTATTAGTATATCACTGAAATAAATTGTTATATTATACTATTTTATATTGGAACTTAGTATACTGGTATACTAGGGGAAATTAATGACTATTAAAATTACAATATCAAAATGTTAATGGTTGGGATTATTGTAAATTTATATTGGTTGGGATGTAACATAATGTGACTGAAGTTAGTGGAATTATCAGATGTTATACTGTAAATTAGATTTAAACGTGACTCGCGAGTCGTACTATTGGACAATATCCAATATACACATATTTTTCCATATCTTTTTAATAATTACTGATTTTATCAGTCAAATATACCCATAGAGACCGGTCTTCTAAAGATAAAATGTTAGATAAGAATTTGAAATTAAATTGAAACTTAAGTTTTAGTGCTTGTAACAGCCCTTCAATATCTATATTTTTTATAATGAAACGTATTTGAATTTAATTAAAAAATTTTTCAACTGGCTGAAAATCAAGTCACTTGAAGCTTGCACTTTAATCGTTCGACTATAAGTTACTTAATATACCTGTTTTCTCTTTATTTTTCTTGATTGAAACTATTGATTATCACCTTAATTAAATTTAATTAAATTACCATTCAAATTGATATTAATTTATATATCAAATAAAAAAACAATCTTTACTATTCAAATAAACATATCAAACTAAATAAAAGGCAACAAAAAAGAAATTCTTTTGTAATTGAATTTCCGACTATGTTCTATTCTATTCGATTTCAGAAGCCTTACAAAATAAGAAAAATTTACTACGTAGACGTTATGTTATATTACTTATACACATATTTTGTTTGTGCCGAGTTCAAATTGGGACAGAAACAAACATTATAGTAATACAGTTGCGGGTAAAATATTTTGTTTGGTATTTTAATTCATATCATCTCTCACGATCTCCCCATATTTTGGTTATTTTAAAGTGTCACGGGGTCCCATCCGATATCCTTTCCAAATCCTTTATGTTGTTTTTTAGGTCATACATGAACCAAGGTGGGTCACCTTTAAAATCAGTGGCATACAGACTAATGCGTAGAAGTCGCAGAGCACACCTGAAATATGATCCAATGTCTCATCTCCAAGTATTGATTGAAGTTAAATTGAAAATAAAAACAACAAAATCATCCAAGAACTAATTTATTGAATTTTTTCAAAATTTTTTAATTTTCTCGAGATTTGTTGATTTTCTCGAAATTGTCCGAAATTTTCTTAATTTTTATTTAACTTTCAACGTTCCGAGTGTTTTTGTTGACTACTTCAAATTTTGATGAAATTTTGCCCAAAATAATCTAATTCCAAATTTTTGGAATCTGGAATAAAGTTACATTCGGAACTTTCTTTAAGCTTTCAAGTTTTTCAAAAAGGATTTTTCAAATTCGATATAAAATTCAGTAACCGGATGAAAAGTAGATTCGAAACAAGTAAAATAAAATTTGTATTAAAAACTCTCAGTGAACTGTGGGGACGTCAATGAAGCATTTTTGAATTGACATGAAATATCGCTGCAGTAAAGTAATAGTAGAATATTTGGTAGAAAAATAGATTTCAACACGTATAACATTACAATCGACGCTTAAAGCTTTCTTTGAGCTTTCAAATTTTTCAAAAGCTTTTTTAGGAAAACTTTAAATTTTAATTAAATTTAATTATTCGGATAAAAAACAGATCTCAAACTGAATAAAAGAAAAATTAAATTAGAAGCTTTATCAAGCTTTGAGGTCATCAATAAAGCTCAAACTGAAAGCTTTCTTTAAGCTTTTGTAATAAAACTTCAGATTTAATTAGAATTTAATCAATCAAATAAAAGGAGTGAATTTCCCTTGTAATTTTCTTTAATTTACGAACTGAATTTTGCACGGATTTTCTTCCGGATTTAGAAAATGTAATGAAGCAGTATTGTTTCCTAATCATCGGATAAATTAATTGATATATCAAAATTAAAAAATATTCAACCTCCGAATTTTAGTAAGGGTAAGTGGGTGTCGGTATTCAAAATACCACTTTTCCGAAAATTGGTTATAATTTCCCGGCCAATTTAAAATTTTCAAATTGCACTTACAGCGCATTTAGGGGATGGTTTAATAGAGGTAAAGATATAAAAAGTTAAAGGGTTATCTAATAAAATTGTATTTTTTAAATAACTTCAAAAAATGACCATTTCATTAATTATGTCCTCGTAGGTAAACTTTCTGCAGACAGCGTCCGTCAGCGAAGTGCATTTAAAAGTACGAAACAAAATGCAATGAAACTAATAAAGGTGGTAAGTTCTTCAAATACTATTTTATAGGAATGGTATTTCCAACATTTGAATAATTTATTTAAAGACCAAAAAAGAGGATATTCAAATTTTCTTCGACGAAACACTATAAAATAGTTAATGAGGTTCATATGACTAGGTTCTTTAACTAAAAGCTACAAGATTTAAGTACATTATTTAGTAAAATTATAAATTACCTCTTATACAAACAATCAATAATACATATCTTGTCCATACATTTAATGTTCACACTTATCCGATCCAATGTATTACTCCTCCCTGCTATTCGCTTCAAATAAAGAAAAAACGTTATTATTAAATTGTTGAAAAATATTAAACTGTTCAATATTTCAACATAGATAGTACATGCTCCATAACACATTAAACAATATTCAAATATTCAATTATGTAACATGTAATTGAGGGTTTAATATTACGAATTATTAAATATTAATTACATATTTCAACATTACAAAACAAAATGAGATACAAAACAGAAGTACGTAAGTTAGGTAATCCAATATAAAGAAAACTATTAAAATAATTAGCATTACAAACATATTTTGGTTATTACGGAAAATTCTAGCAATACAAGCAAGAAGAATTGCAGACAAATTATTAATTCAAAAAAAAGAAAATGTTAAGAAATAAAATATATATAAAAATGTTCCCATTTTCCTATCTCTTCATACACCGGGAATACTTAGAGTAATTTGTAGTTTCTTATCGCCCAATTGATATCCATTTAAACAATTTATTGCACACAAAGCACTATGATAATTGGACATAATTACATAACCAATGCCTTGGGATCGTCCTGATCGATCATCTCGAATAACCTAAAATAAAAAAAAAACAGATCCAGAAATATTAAAATACATATAGGTATAATATCGAACAAATGTTTACCGTAATATTCTGAACAGACCCAATCGGACCAAATAGCTGCCACAATACATCTTCCTTATATTCAGTATGAATATTCGAAACAATTAATATCAAATTGCCACCCATATCCGAATGGGGTGAATAGTACAAATGAAATGGGGATTGTATGAATGGACTATTTCTAGAAAAAGTAAATATAAGAAAATCACGGTCATTCAATAAGATGAATAATATTTCTGATTTAACAAGAGAATTTTAAATATATACAATCGATATGGTGATATCACCGGCGAAACGGAATTTTGGTGATATTTCGTTTTCACAAAGCCCTTCTTCTTGATTGATGATGTTAATCGTACTTGAATTGGATTGTCACAATATTGTGGTGTCGTACCCGTTAATGATTTGACCGCATCTTGTGCCTGTTGCTTTTTATCGAACCGTATGAAAGCAGTACCTTTTGAAATGCCTAGGGATTTGTTGGGGACGAAGAAAAATGTGATAATTTCATTACTTCTTTAGAATTGTTTTTGAATTAAATTCGGAAGCAAATAAATTAAATTTGAATTTATAATATATAAAATAATATGAAATAATTATTGAAGTGGGTTTTATTTTGAGCGGTTGAACTCTTGGTAATCATTTCATTAAAAAATTATAGTTTTTTAAAATTTCATTCGAAAAACTAATTCAGGAAATATCCCAAAACCGTGTGTAATTTGAAAGTAATTTTGTACTAAGATTACACTAGTCAAATATATATACAAATATTTTCTAAGAACAATAATTTAATTAATTTAATTGATCAACTGACCTGATGGTCCAATTGACATACAACATATAACACATTTAAATATAAACTAACTAATATAATTTAACTAAACATGAAAGTAATTTTGTTAATAAATAAATTAAATAAATTAATATAATGCTCGGAAGAATACTTCTACTCGGAATACATATTTTTTAAATAATTTTTAAGACAATAAATCTGGTAACTTTTAAATCTAAACTCTATTCAGATTAGAGTTTGCAATCCGTGTATCAATTAATGATCTTCAATTATTTGATTATCTGGATAACCTAAACAAAACTATCCGGATAATCTAAAATATGATACATTTATATTGGGCGTCCTCAATGACACCATTTTTAAATCACCTAAAAATACATAATATTAACCAAAATATAAAAAATAAATTGAGATATACCGGGAATCTGGAAAGATGAGAGCCTCCATAATCCTCCTCATTCCTTCATTAACACAGTTTCTGGCGATAGTGTTCTCTTCTTTTTACGACTTCTGATTTATAATAAATCCTTCCTAATTGTTCCGGACATTTTAATCTAACTTTCTAGATTTTACACGCGGGTAATAAGATTTTTCGCGCTTTCTTTGATAAAATCAAGTTTGAATAAAATAATAAAAATCATAACTGTTCAAGCCAGGTTCAGGCTAAATGTTATATTATACATAATACAAGAAGGTAAGTTACTTCAAATTATGTCTGGATATAAAAACCAGATGAAAATCCATTATTACTATGGTAAGGCGTTTCTTTTAAAATTAGGGACTGCGGTAATCTTTGGAAAAATTAGGCCTGCAGACAATTTCTGATCTGCAAAATTATTAAATAAAAATTCAGGAACATTTTTAACTGCCAAATATTTGTTCACAAATTCCTCGGTTTAATAATTCTGTTTAAATCCTCGGCTGTTCAAATAATGGAAAAAGTCTGAAAGCTATACTGAAATTGTTTCGAAATAATTTCGCTGTTTGGGAAAGCAATTATATTGAAGCAAACGATAATCATAAATCGTCAAATCAACAAATTTGGGTATTTTGTTGCACAAACAACGTGCGAACTTTGAAATTTGAAATATTTGAAATATTTAATAAAGTCGGATTTGTGGTATTATTGTTAATTTTGTCGGAAATTAGTAAAAAAAAAAAAAAATTTTCAACATGAAAATAAATGTTTCTGGATGTTTCAGATTATCTGGATATTTTAGATTTTTATTATCCGATATCCGGATAGTTTAATAAATCGGATAGTTGCACTCTAATTCAGATCATTTTCTATCAACATTTTAATAGAAATAATTATTTTGTGATGAAAAATGTTAAAATTGAAAATATCTTTCCACTTAAGTGGGTAGTTGAACTGTCGTCCATTTATTTTACATACAAAATCGAGGTACCTTTTTTTTCTAAAACTACTAAAAATCGGTTGAGTAGTTTTAGAGAAAAAGGTACCTCGATTTTGTATGTAAAATAGACAATTTAACTACCTACCTAAATTCTAACAATCCATAACCTGAGAAGGGCAAATTTCATTTATATATTTCATGTAACTAGATTTTGAAACTGTCCGACTTAAACGGTCTGAATAAAAAGCTAAATTATCCGAATAATCCGGATAAATTGAAAATATATCAGAAAATTATCAAAAATTGGAATTTTGATCCCCGCCAGCTTTAATACAATCTTTTAGTTGAATATTCAAAGTATTTATCAAATCGAGGAGTATTTCCAAAAATTCCCACAAGGTTAGGAGGGTTTCCTTCTTGTTTCAATCAATTTTTGTCTTCATTAAAATATACGATGTCGATATAACTATTAGACAGGATATTAACTTCCATCTTAAGACATTTAAACAAGGACTATAAGAATCAGTGATGTTAACACAGGTCAAATGAAATACCCTCAACAACCTAAAAAAATGCCCTTAATTACCCTTAAACCGAAAAATTTATATTTTATTTTAATAAAATTGAAGTACCCCCCGGTCCAGTGGGGCCAATTCAAGAAATTCTTAGGGGGTC
>JANTOP010014784.1:0-30724 GCA_027564815.1 Symmerus nobilis | reverse complement strand
AGTTTAAAAAAATTTAATTTTTTTATTTTTAAAACGAATTTTTTATTTAAAAAATCAAATTTCTATTTTTAAAAACATTTTTTTAAATCAAAATTTAGATTTTTTTTAAAAAATTAATGAATCTAAATTTTTTATTAAAAAATCAAAATTTTTTTTAAAAGTCCAAATTTTAGAAATTTAAGAAATCAATTTTTTTTTATAAAATCAAGTTTTATAAAAAATCGAAATATTTTTTTAAGAAAATATAATTTAAGATCTAATTTTTTTAAATTGAAATTTCTAAAAAGTTCGAAATTTTTTTTAAAAAAATTAATGAATCACAATGTTTTTAATTAAAAATCTAATTTTTTTAAGGAATCTACATTTTTTTAAAAAATCGAAATTAAAAAAAAAGTCTAAAAATTCATTTTTTAATGAATTAATGAATTTTTTGGAATACCAAAAATGTTGTTAAAATCGAACCATTTGTTGAAACTTCAATATTTTATAAAACTCTATTCATTTCTCTTTATTAATTTCAAATTTCAGAAAGTAAATTATCTTTCGAAATTAAATAATTAAACCCGCCAATGGAACAATTAGTGGCTCGGGTGGCTAGTTAATGTTAGAAGTTTCTAATTATATTTTTATTTAATTGTATAATGTACATGAAAATATTTTTATGCTCGCTAGTGTAGCCATCTTAAAATAACTACGTTATTATTGATAAATTGAACTTGCTATACGTACTCGTACAATTATTATTCCAATTTTATTCATATTTATTTTTTATTGGCTTCATACATCGTAATTTTCTTTAACATGCGACGAAAAATTTTCGAATTTGTAATAATAATATTTTCATCGCTGACCACGGATAAAGGCTTTCCAAAGAAAATATAGTTAAATTCGTTTATATCAATTCCGATGGAGAGGGGATATTACAATGAATTAGACTGTACTGATTTTTGATTAGATTTTCAACGAAATTTTTCTGGACATTTGACAGGGTTTCTCTGAATTTTAGCAACAAATCGAATTTGTCCAACTATTTAGATTTTTCCCGCAAGATTAGAGATTTGTCCAGCTCTCTTCTATTTTTTTTTTTATAGAATTTTCCCGAATTTTTTTTTTATTTTTTACGATAATTGCGGTTTCTTTTGTTGTTTTGGACAAACTTTTACTGACTTTTCCTCATTGTTGTTTATTCTTTTTCTCGCATATTAAAGGTTAAATAAAATATTCAGTCACTTTTAACTGCCAAATTTATGCTACACATTTTTTGGATGAAGTTACTAGAATAATAATAAATTCCTTTATCTTAATAAAATCCTAAATTATCTTAATAAAATCTCGTCGTTAATTGCTTCGTTGATTTGGCATCATTAAATAAAAAAAAAATATTAAAAAAAATTCTTTTCCGAAAATGCTTGGCAAAATTTCATATATCGAGTTACTGGCATGGTCGATATTCGATGTAGCTTTGGACGTAAAAACTCAAATAATTATTGATTTCAAATTGAAATTTTCATATCTAACAATCCCAGGAAATTTTAGGACATTTTTCTGATAAGTGACAATTTAATAACTAAGTCCGACCTTCGTTCCGACATCGGGGAATTGTATGGTTTATTGTCATGTCGTGATATATTGAAAGGACATTTTTCTAGAATTTTTCATTAGAATTTTGATTTGAGAAAACAATTTTTATTGAGGAAAAAATGCAAAATTTTAGAATAATTCAATAGAAAATCAGTAAAAGCAAAACAAATCTAACGAATTCTGAAAATGTACCATAAAGCATCGACGAGCCGAAAAACGCCAGGAAAATGATAGAAGTTGGATTTCTAGTATTTAATGTTAGAATAGTTTCGAAAGGGATTTCAACTCTTCTAATTGGCGCCCAATGTGGGGCATTCGACTTTTAAATTGGCGCCTAACGTGGGGCATTCGACTCTTAAAATTGGCGCGCAACGTGGGGCATTCGACTCTTATAATTGGCGCCAAACGTGGTGCAATGTTTGGAAAATGTTTAATTAAAATCGATCGGGATTTTTGAGGGGACTATAAAAATACATGTCGTGTGGGGACCCCCTCACCCCCCTCACTCCCTCACTCATAATGATATTAATAGATCATCCTAGTTATCCCCTACTCCATTGAGGAAATCTTGAGGAAATTTCAGGGGTAAGTCTTTGAAAAATAAGAAGGAAAAAACCGCGAAAATCTCGAGAAGAAAAGTTGCCAACTATCCAGTTTCGGATAAGTTGTGAAAATATTGGGTAAATTCATAAAAATATTTGCCTGGCAAAACAAAAATGAACCAAAAATGTCAGCAAAAAAACCCTGAGAAAAAATATAGGAAAAAGTTAAAAAAATAAATTTTTGAGGAAAAAATTCCAAAAAGGAAAGTCTAGAAAAAGCTTGGATAAGCGAAAAAAAAATCGTAAAGATTAGAAAATTATTTAAAAGTAGGAAAATTCAATTAGATATGAAGAAAAATGATGAAAGTTAATAGAAATTTAAACCCGAAACGTTCCCAAGAAAATTATCATTTTATATCGACGATCGAAAATCGATGATTTTTCCAAAAAATTTTGATTTGGTTGAGAAAAACCATCGAAAATAATAGATTTCTTAAACATGAATTTTTGGCGTAATTTTAAAGATATAACTTGTTAGGTAACCCCTTAAGATGTAGATATCATTAGTTCAGTGGCCTGCAGTATAATGGGCAGAAGGTGCAGAGCACACCTAACTGCAATTATTTTATTCAATAACTTTGTCAATAATCATCAAGCCTATCCAAAGCTTTTAATTAAAATATAATATTATTTTATTCATTTATGCTTTAAAGTTAAAAGCTTTATGGAAAATTAAAATTTCTGCCGAGGCTTTAATGAATTGAATTGATTTGAATGCAAATTATCTATGCTCTTTCTTGACAAATTAAGCTATCGGCCGGAAATTTGGCATAAATTATAACCTTTCAATGAGCTTACGAGATTTTCTTAGCTTTATTTTGAGGAATGATGAAATTTGGTTAAATGATAGATATTTCGATAGAAAATAGATTTTTAAACGTAAAGATTTAATTTCGAAATTTAGAGCTTTCGTTGAACTTTTAATAGTCTGGAAGAGCTTTCTACGAAAATTCCATATCTCATTTAAATTTAATGAATCGGATAAAATTCGATTCCAAATTATATAAAAAGACATCTTAATTTTAAGCTTTCAATGAGCTTTCGAGATTTTTTGAGCTTTTTTTGGGAAAATTTGAAATTTGGTTAAAACACCGTTATCTGTATAGAAAATAGATCTTAAAACAAAAAAAATAAAATTCGGGAAATAAAGCTTTCTGGGAGCTTTAAAGTTTTTACAGAGCTTTTGTACGAAATGTTTAGTTTTGATATTTTCGTATTTTTTCTCAATTAATTTACAAACTTCCTGCGTCATTACATTTTTTTAGATCCGAAGAAAATAACCGGGAAATCCTATCAAATGTCTCGATTCAAATTTCGCGGTGCGAGCCTCTACGAATCTGTTATTTCTTCGATAAATTTCAACTTTTCCGAAATATTTAAATTTTGTATTCTTATCTAACTGACAAAGCAACTTTCTGTGTTTTTAAATTTTTTTTTCGGCCCAGGAAAATATAAAATTCTGTACACCTTATTGATATGTTACCCGCACGCCACTGCATTAGTTCAAGTCGATTGTCCCCTAAATAAATCCTCAATGAATTTTTAAAATTCCTATTTGGCAGCGAAATTATGGATTTTTTCTTGAATATAATTTAAAAATACCGTCTCATCTCAACGCATACCAAAATTCGGGAATTGATTTTATTTGTAATTCAAGAAATTAATTTCTACGTTATTTCCCAGAGAATAATTTAGTGTAAACGTTCGAAACTTAAAGCTCTCTTTGAGCTTCTAAGTTTTTCTAAAGCTTTTGGAGGAAAATTTTAGATTTGGTTAAAATTTAATAATTTTTGGATGACAGATGGATGTCGTAATAAATAAAATAACATTTTTAGTAAAAGCTTTCGATGAGCTTTTAGGAATTTATTCGAAAATGTTTGAAAAAATTCGGAATTTCGGGTCAATAAAATTATTTGGAAGGAAAATAGGATTCAATTCGTATAAAAATATGTTCGAAACTTTAAGCTTTCTTTGAACTTCCAAGTTTTTAAAAGCTTTTGGAGGAAAAGTTTAGATTTGATTAAAATTTAATTATTCGGGTGACAAATAGATTTCAAAATTAATAAAATAACATTTTTAGTAAAAGCTTTCGATGAGCTTTTAGTAATTTAATCGAAAATTTTTGATAAAATTTTAAATTTCGGATGATTAAAATTATTTGGTTCGAAAATAGGATTGAATTCGTATAAAAATACGTTCGAAACTTAAAGCTTTCTTTGAGCTTCTAAGTTTTTAATAAGATTTTGGAAGAAAACCTTCGATTCGATTAAAATTTAATTATTTGGATGACAGATGGATGTCAGCACAAATAAAATAAAATTTTTGTAAGAGCTTTCGATGAGCTTTTAGTAATTTAATCTAAAATTTTTGATCAAATTTCAAATTTCGGGTGATTAAAATTATTTGGTTGGAAAATAGGATTGAATTCGTATAAAAATACGTTCGAAACTTAAAGCTCTCTTTGAGCTTTTAAGTTTTTAAACAGCTTTTGGAGGAAAACTTTATATTTGATTAAAATTTAATTATTTGGATGACAAATGGATTTCAAAATTAATAAAATAACATTTTTAGTAAAAGCTTTCGATGAGCTTTTAGTAATGTAATCGAAAATTTTTGAGAAAATTTCAAATTTCGGGTGATTAAAATTATTTGGTTGGAAAATAGGATTGAATTCGTATAGATTTTTTTCGTCCGAAGAAAATTTTTGGATAATTTAATATTTATTCAGAACGGTCCCCAAAAATTTATAAAAAGATCCAATACCTCAGAAGGTATATTACAAGAGACGGTTGAACCGATGCGTGATGTGCAAAATAGAATTAAAAAGGATCGGCAAGGTATGTTGAACTACACCTGACGATCTTCGTAGATATCAAGTAATTTGGAAATTAAAATGCCATCCAGTCTATATTATCCGGTTATATATTAGATTAGAAGATTAGATTTACAGTTCTAGGTCCAAGTACCTAGATAACTCGTTTCAACGTAATAAATTACTTTCACAGTTTGTTACTAAATTAAAAAAATTGTTCAATTTTTATTACTGATTGATAATAGTTTATATTTATAATTTTTATATTTTATTTGCGTTATTATGTAATCGCTATTTTCGTATCATGTTAATGGCACATGTATTAAGCATTTTTTTCTATACAAAATCTTAGTCGGAGGTAAATAAGATCGCGGCAGATGATAATAGATAGAGAAAAAATTTTTTCGCCCAAAATATGAGAGTGTTTGTGATGTTATGTCGTTTAATTTAATTTAATATTACTACCATTTAGCATGCCTAATTGATATGTACCCAATCGAATACATCTGTATTATTTCTATGAACAAAAATACCGAAAATGATGTAATTCAACTGAGAATTTCCTTGACTTAAACTAAGTACCGATTTAATATAATAAAGCACCGTTAAATATACTTTCTGATAGCATTTTTATCTAATTCTTATTTATTGTTATTATTACTAAAATAAAATTCTGTGAATTTCCCTGCCTTCAAATTATTGTTTTGTTTTAGATAGAGTAAACGTATATATGATTACTTAATTGCCAACAAAAGACGGTGATGAATTTGATGACAGATACCGCCTGCTTTTTAAAACTATTTTCATGTTATAAATTGACATGCAACTTTAACAAGTAATATCGGTTTTATTTTATAGATAAATACAAGATAAACAAAATAATGTGGGAACTTTAAGATTATGTTTTATGTCTTTTTCTGACTTGCAAATTAAATATCATTGGTTGGTAGGTAAAAGAATAATTATATTTATTTGTTGCAGTTTTTCAAGTTTTTAAAATAGAAATTTTCTTATTTAAAATCGGAATGTTATGTAATTATTCAGAAATTTTATGTAAATTTTGCGAACATTTCATGCATCGGAAATTAGATAAAAATCTGAAATTATGAAAAAATTTTTTCAGAAAATTTTTTCGATTTTTCGGAAACAACTTTTGAGTTCGATATAAATTGATAGGTGATAAAAATAAGTTTTCAAACAGATATTTATAACAAGATTGTCTGATTTTCATACATAATTCGGGGGATTTAAGGTTTGCCATTTTGCGAAATCGTAAAAGTGTTAAAACCTTGGATTTTTTAGCTGCATATTAAAACTCCTTGTCTAATGTAATCTGTATCCATACAACCGGTACGGTACTTATGTGGTGGCTTTATTAGTAAATATTAAATATAAAAGTAATATTTACATAAAAATGTTTGTCTATTATACGTAATGAGCTTGTCTAGCCTTGGTAACAGCGTTTAACAATAAAAAAAAAATCAATTCACTACGAAAATTTATTTTTAATCGATTTTATAGAAATAGAAATACTAGTTTTTTTCCCGGGCGAAGAATTTCTCGTATTTATATGAATTTCTTGCTCTTTTTAAAAAAGTTTGTTCCACGAATTCCTTACTTAAGTCGTATGTTTATTTTCCCATAATCATATTTTCAGGGTCCGTAAGAAAATTGCCCGGAAATTTATCTTTTCCAAATGACAGTCAAACGAATTCTTGAAAATCCAAGTTATGTTCGATTTTTAGGCCAAAATAAAATAAATGGTTGATTTTTGTGGAAAACTATCATAGTAAAATCTTTACGTTAATTGCTTAGAAATGATTTGCCGTCATTAGATAAAAAAAATATTGAAAAAATTCTTTAAAAAAAACATGCGCGCTTAGAATACACTGCTGAAGTGAAGCTTCTTTTGGACAATTTAATTAAATTCGTGTTTCGTTTTGAGTCGAAATGGATTTTGATAAGAAAAAATTCTGGGTCACTCTATAATCGAGAGAAATTTTTTGAGTCCAAATGGTTTTTGGGTTACCCTGTAAAAAAATGTTGGGCCACCCTGTAAGAGAGAAAAATTTTGTATGAAAAAATGTCCAAATGGTTTTTGGGCCACCCTGTAAGAGAGAATACAATTTTTGAGTAAAAACATTTTTTGGGTAACCCTGTAAGAAACAAAAATTTGGGTCATCCTTTTAAAAATAAAATTTTGGGTCACCCTGTAATATAAAAAAATTTTGGAGGAAAGAAAAAATTTTGGGTCACTCTTTAAGAGGGAATAAAATTTTTGAGAAAAAAAATTTGTTGGGTAACCCTGTAAGATTATAAATTTTGGGTCACCCTGTAAGATAGAAAAGATTATAGAATTTTTGGGGCACCCTGTAAAAAATACTTTTTAGGGTCACCCTGTAACAGAAAAAAATGTTGTATTCAGTAATTGGCGTCTCTACACTGCACCGACATTTATTTTTGGTATGGAATACATTCCTCTTTATTTTTGGTACAGAAACAATTCTAAACGCTGGCAAGCCAAACGTCCAACCAACTTCCGTTACATCAATTTTTGGTTTACCCTCCGCAAAGGAGTTTCACTTCAAAAATTTCATAGAAAACTTGACCGTTTTTGTTAAATTTGCAAGTCAATTTTCAAGAAGGTTTGGGATGAGGGAAGGATGAGAGAGCCCCCTCATCTTATAGTGTTGGTTGATCTCCCTAGTTAACCCTTATATTTACGCGGGAACCAATGCATTGCGTAAAAAAGGGATGAGGTGTATTTAATTAATTACTTAATATTTTATTCTGCTTGACCGTTGATAAGTATTAAAAATAGGAACACCAGGATAAGTTCCTTGGTAGAAAAGGATCATTTTGTTGAGATAATAATTGAGAAAAATTGGGACAAGTTGGGAGTAGACGGGAGAACATTTTGTGAGGATAGAACGATTGATGGATGAATAAATTACCGTTTTGAAAATCATATTTGACTCTAACAGTTGTAGCCCTGCAGGCTTAAACCTAATGTCTGCCAAATGCTTACCACTTTGCTATTAAAAAAGCTAGCGAGTGAAAATATAGCTGTAAAGGTCAGGAAAACTTCAGAAAATTTTCAAAAAGTCTGCTGATATTAAAAAAATTCTAGAAAAGTCGTGTTTAGTCTGGTATAAATTCAGAGAGTCGAGAAAAGTCGACCAAAGATCGAAAAGTGCCGTGAGAAAGTACAGAAAATTCAGAAAATTTCTAGTAGATCTCCACGCACCAGATAAATTTCCATAAATGATTAAAAAGTTAGGAATAGTCGTGAAATATTCGAAAAGTTACGCAGGAAAATTCGAAGAAAATAAGCAGGCAAAAAACTGGTAAATTCAAAAATGGTGGGCAGATAAGTAGTTGGAGAACGTCTGAACTAAAGGACTAAACTTAATTTCATCATTTTAGTCTCCCAACAATTTTCCAGAGCCTTTTCCGGAACCGTACGTCAAAATCAGTATAACAAATTGATTAAATTGACTTAGAACAAGCCAAAAAATCGAGAAACTAGAGAGAAGTTAGGGAAGATCAGAAAAGGGTAGGCGTTCATTTTCTTCCTACTTTTATTTGCATTTTTCAACTTAACATGACTGTTTTTCAACATTTAACTGCTCGCACCGAGATATTAAAATATCGAACATCGCGACATTTATGATTCGGATTTCCCGAAGATTTTCTTCGGATCCAAAAAAATGTAAAGATGCAGGAAATTTCCAAATTAGTTGAGGAAAAATGGAAAAATATCAAAACTAAATATTTTGTATAAAAGCTCTGCAAAAACTTAAAAGCTCCTAGAAAGCTTTATTTTCCAAACCTTACTTTTACGTTAAGAAATATATTTTCTATCAATTTAACGATCCTTTAACAAAATTAAAAATTTTTCGTAAATTAAACTTTAAAAATCTCTAAAGCTCATTGAAAGCTAAAGAATTAAAACGTCGTTTTATGTAATTTGGAATTGAATTTTAATCCGATTAATTATATTTAAATGAAGTATGGAATTTTTGTAGAAAGCTCATGCAAACTATTAAAAGCGCAACGAAAGCTCTAAGTTTCGAACTTAATTTTTTACGTTAAAGAATTGTATTTTCTATCAATTTAACCATCCTTTAATGAAATTTCAACTTTTTCCAAAATTAAGCTTAAAAGTCTCTAAAGCTCATGGAAAGCTCAAAATTAGAATGTCTTTTTTTATAATTTGGAATCCAATTTTTATTCGATTCATTAAATTTACACAAAATGTATAATTTTCGCTAAAAGCTTTCTCAATAAATTTAAACCTTCACAAACTCACAGAATTTCAAATTTTCCCAAAAAAATCTCGGAAGCTCATTGAAAGCATATATTTTTCAAAATTTCAGGCCCGTAGATGAATTTGTCAAGAAACGACAAACAAGAACTATGGATGCATTCAATTCAGTTCAATTCATTTAAAGATTTTAATTTGCCTCTGAGCTTTTTAACGAAAGCTTCGGATTTCATTTAAATTTAATAATATGCCTCTAAAATAATAATTTAACTAAAAGCTTTCGATGAGCTTTTGGAAATTTCTAAACACTTTCTCAAGGGAAGAATCCCCAAATACTTTTTCGTAGCACCTCTACTTCCCCGTCATAATTCAATCTTAAGTTAATGATAAAATTGGTCAAATGAGTCTCAAAGTCACTCATTCGAAAAATCATTCATTTATTATAAGCTGTAAACACATAATACAGTGTCCCTTGACATTTACAGGGGTTCGGTTCCAAAAAAACCGCCAATGTAAAAATATATATTAAGAAATGTATCTCTGGGGACAAGTACAAATTAAAGAATCTGGTTGAGAATTTCTATGGGTATATACGCGATCGTACATCGAGAATAGCGCTTACGGGCCACAGATATGTACTCTTTATATTCAAACATTAATAAAATTGTTAATTTTCTAATTTAATTGTTCATATTGTTACGTAAAATTGTATAATTAAATAATAATACTTCCTCTACATATCGATATCAGGGGGGTTAACTCCTTATAAATTATTCATCGAATGAAATGAGTAATTTTATCCAAATACGAGTACATGTAACGATCAATATATCGATGTACTTATATTTCTTATTTATTTTACTATTTATAGGGTAGACTGGGGTGTCTTCTATACGATACATTTCCCATTCTTCAGTTACCTATCTAGTAAAGATTATATAAGAGAATGAACCCAAGTCTACCGTATGGACTTATTAGCATGCCTACATTATGATTTAAAGGCATGGAAAAGAATGTGTGAAAATTTAATATGCATAACGCACTTACACTTTCGTTAAGAAAATCATAGGCATGAGACAACAAACAAAACAAGCGAAAGTGGGATTGCGACATTGCGTATATGATTATTTGGAATTATTATTTCTTGTATTTAATTGATGGGCAAATAAATTATTAAACTATTAATTATATTAATTATAAAATTATGACCGGGATTAATTTGAGAAAATAAACATAAGACTACAGCTTTCTTAAATAATATAAGATAACGAACGGGGGGCCAATGATTGAGCTCCCTTATTTTTTGTATTCATTTTTGGCCGATACCCCGCTATCTGTTGCAATTGAATCAATAATTAAAAATACAAATTTTGATTAGTTAGAATATATTTGGATACATCATCGTTTATTATAAAATAACATGTGATATCAATATAATCGGATATTATAACATAAAATATCCATAAAATAAAATTTAGAAATTGATTAACCGAGAAATATGATTGTTAAAATGGATCCAGATGAATTAATATCATTGCGGGTCCAGTATCTTGTCGATACTGACCCATTTAATTGTTTGTCAATGTATCCGATACCGTCACGGGCACCGACATACTCTTTCATATCTACGACACCATTAGCTACACAATTGGGAGCTGTGTTACGGCTATTGGGGGCACCACAACGGGTAAGATATATTTAGCGTAGTAAATTTAAATGAAATAAATTTTTATCAAAAAATAAACAAATTATAATACAATTTTCATATTTGCACTGTTCTAATATGCAAATTTTTTTTTTCCTTTTTTAATTTCAACATTTATAATAAATTAAATGTGTGCCGTTGGTGATAAGGAATTCAAGTTGTTATCAGCATTTTAATAAACCATAAAAAGCAATTATTATTTACCTCAACTAGACCAGGAAGTTTAAAATATTCTGATATCAAATTGGGTATTAAACAATTTGGTTGGGCGTAACATTTTTATTATTCGGATTGAAATAAATTTATTGGATTCAAAATCAATCAATATTTAATTTCGCCGTATCATATATCTTTTTATTGCTGAAAAATTCTCTAGGACATATGGTCGATGTCGATAAATTCATTCTGAAATCATAGTTGAAATTACAAGCGACTATCGCGGTAATGGCAATGGCGCCACATATGCGTGTGTTGTAATTCTATTGCTTTTAAGCTTTCGCCGAACTTTTCATTGATAATTTCAAATTTGATCCAAATTTAATAATTCGGACGGAAAATAGATTTCAAAAATAACAAATTTAATTTTAATTAAAAGCTTTCAGTGAGCTTTTCGATTGTTTGGAAAGCTTTTGTTGGAGAAAATTCTATTATGATTAACAGAAAATTGTTCTTATGAAAAGGAGATTTCAAAACGTATAAAATTTTATCTGCAGTCAAAAGCTTTTATTGAGCTTTTAAGTTTTACCGAGCTTTTCAATAAAAATTTCAAATTTTATTCAAATTTAATTAATCGGACAAAAAATAAATTTCAAAAATACCAACTTTTATTTTAATTGAAAGCTCTCAGTAAGCTTTTCGATTGTTTATAAAGCTTTTGTTAGAAAAAATTCTCTATGTGATTAACATAAAATTGTTTAGATAGAAAAGATATTTCAAAACGTAGAAAATTTTGTCTAAAACTTTAAGCTTTCTTCCAGCTTTTACATTTTCACTGTACTTTTCTTAGAAAATTTCAAGTTTGATTCAAATTTGATGAATCGGCCAGAGAATAGATTTTAAAAATAACAATTTTAATTAAAAGCTTCCAGTAAGCTTTTCGATTATCGTAAAAGCTTTTGTTGGAGAAAATTTTATAACTGATTAACATAAAATTGTCTGAATGGGAAATAGATTTCGAGATGTATAAAATTATATCCACAATCAAAAGCTTTAATTGAGCTTTTAAGTTTTGAGCGAGCTTTTGAACGAAAATTTCAAATTTAATGAATGAAACAAAAAAACACATAAAAATGATGTAATTTTAATGTTTGAATAAAAAGCATTCAGTAAGCTTTTGTTGAAAATATTTAAAATTATTTATTTTTCAAAAAGTTACTTCTTTTCTTGGTTTTTTTATATTTTTATTTATTTATTTCCTTAAATATTTAGGAAGTTTTAAACACGTTGGTTTTGTTGCCAATTTGTAGCCATTTTGATAATTTGGTGGCTACAAAATTTCGACATGTTGACCGGCCGGTTGGTGAGAAGAGGATTTGGTGTTCCAGATTCCATTTCCATTTTCATCGAATTCTTTTGTATCTGAAAATGTAGGATCTTAACTATTTTTTTGGGAATTACATAAAAATTACCGATTTTTTAAACCGTCACTATTATCATCATAATTGTTTAGAACCGTTTTCTAGATAATTTAAATCTAGAAGTCCTAACTGACTATTTTTTGTTCTGTCTGAAATCTCACGTCCGTAATATGACGTCTAAGGCTCTTTTTTACCTCCTCCAATCCTAAATACTATATGTATAAATAAAAGGTGGTCATGGGACATCCCAGTCATCCTAAAACAAGAGAACATCTTCGCAGATTGCCTACGAAATTTTTTTGTTGAAGTATTTTTTGGGAAAAACAAAATTTCTTAGAAATTGTTGGGAAATCTTGAACAAAAATCGGTTAGATTTTTTGGATTCTTTACAAGTCGAAGAAAAGCACCCTTTTTTCTATCGACCCCCTAAAATCAGAGGATCAATTTTATGGGAAAGCTTGTTCTACAATTTCCTCACTACACCCATCGATTCATTTTTACATAATTACATTTCCCTATTCCTTAAAATAATTTCCCGGAAAGTTAATTTTTTCACGAGGCGGTCAGAAAATTCGATAAAAATTTTACATCGATTTTCTGGCTAAATTAAAATCAATTTCCGAATGGTTAATTATTGAAATTAATTTTGTTAATAAAATCTCTTCGCTGAGTACTTAGAAATAATTTGCCATCATTAGATTAAAAAGAAACTATTCCGAACGTGCTCTATCCGACTAAATTCGTGGAAAGTCGGAGAATGTCTGATAAAGTCAGGATAATTGGACGTAAATTTATACCAAAAGTAGTAAAGTCAGAAAAGTCCACAAAAGGTTGAAATAGTCTGGAAAAGGCGTAGGAAAATATTCGAAATCCGTTCGATGTACGGAACAGTCAAAAAAAATATGGAAATGGACTTGTGATAATTCGGTAGAATGGCAAAGTCAAAATCGAATCCTGATTGATATTTTCTTAAGTTTATCTAACTTTCCTCGTCTTTTTCCTGATTTTTATATTCTATTTCTGACATTTCACCGACATTCCATATCTGACCTTTCCCGACTTTTTACTAATTATTCCGATAATTATAGATTTTTTATCGCATTTTTTCCGACCATTTCCGACTCTTCTCTTCCCTGAATTCAAGGCTTTTCCCGCCTATTTCCAGAGAGTAGCAATAGCAGGATATATTCTGGGGTCGGTGTTGCCGAACCTTTACCCGATTCGATACGCATTGGTTAAATATAAGCCCAGCCCGATTTATTTCAAGATTTTATACAATACAAATAGTATTTCTAAGAAAAAGCGTATATAACTCCAATTTTTATTGAGTGATATTCTCTTGGGCGAAAGTTTTTTTTGAGTGAAATTTTTTGACTGAAATGGGTTAGTTTTTTCTTTTATATTTTAATTAAGTTGAATTTTTATGGAATAGAATTTTTATTGGATGAAATTTTTATTGAGTGAAATTTTTTTATGAGTGAAATTTCTTTTGAGTGAAATTTCTTTTTAATGATTTTTCTATTTTTAATCGAAATTTTTATTGAGATATTTTAAATTTTCGTTGTAATAATTTAGAAATAATTTCCGATATCTGGAAATGATAAATCTATGGAAATTTCGAGAATTTCTATGCAAAAACTATCAATTCAACAGAATTTATTCTTAAACCTTGGATTAGGGAACTTCGAAATCGACAAGTGGAAATCTTATTAATAAACTGATAAACTGATAGAAATTGATAGTTACTAAGACCTAAAGCTTGTATATTTTAAAGGAACTGAATCTATACCTCATAGCTCTAACCACTTTACTGAGATAATTTAATATAAATTTAAAAAAATGTATTGAAGATTATAATTGATGCACATCATTTTTCTCGCATCACTAAGCGTGAAGTATATACATTTTTCTTGTGATTTTTCTTGTCATTTCGAAATTGCTTGTTATACAAAAAATCGTGTGAAAAACTAGAAAATTGTTTGTAAAAAAATTCATAGAAAGCCAAGAATCGATAGTCTCACCTTCAAATAATTTTTTTTTTTAATTTGACGATAAATCAGTAATATCCAGGCATTAAAATTTAATTATTAATTAATAATTAATTAATTAATTTAATTTCTTTACAGTTAGATGATGCATCGTTACAAGTGTATAAAGACGGAGATTATGGATCTTATTTGGATCTGGAATCCTCCCTAGCTGAACAAGCTGAAGATGTCGATGGCATGCATTCAAGGTAATTTTTATTTATAAAATTAATTTTATTTGAAATTAGATATCACTGGAAATTCAATCCGGAAGATTAAATTTATGATTACAATATACCAAATGTTACAAATTATTTCTTTTTAAACTACCAAATTAAATTCTTATTATTATTTACATTTACAACAGTAATAATACTAAGAAATCTCAAGTTTTATCAATTCAGCCTTTTTGTTTAGAAAATTAATTTAATACGATATTCGTAAATGAAATTCAATATAATTTTAAACAATAGCATACGGGTGGGTACAATTTAACGATGGATACTAGAAGCCCTGCAGGAAGACCTCATACTATTAATTTAATAAATTAATTTGTAATCAATTTAAGTAAATATTTAAGTCATTTTAATATTTATAATTTACTAGGAAATAATTATAAATCCCAAAGTAAATATTTGAACAATAGATCGATTCATGTAAATATATTTTGAAAATTAGAGATTGTAAAATAGTTGAATAAAAATATAAAAATATGAAAACTAATTTTTTTGCACAAAAGCTTTGCGAAAACTTAAAAGCTCAAAAAAGCTCAAATTTCCGATCTCAATTTTTTACGTTTTAAAATCTATTTTCCATCAGAACTACGGCAATTTAAAAAAATTTAAATTTTTCCATAAATAGAATTAAAAAATTCAAGAAAGCTCATCGAAAGGAGAACTTTAAATTTCATTTTACACACTTTCGAATCTAATTTTAATCCCTTTCATTAATTTGAAATTAAATATTATATTTTAATATCACAAATACTTTCTAAAAATTGAAAGCTCAGATAAAGCTTTTATTTTCGAATCCTATTAAAATCAATTTTCCATTTAGATTACCATTTTTTAATGAAAGTGTCCCAAAATAAAATGAAATATATATGGAAAGCTCATCGTTAAGCGGTCAAATATATCTAATTTCAGGGGGATCGGTCAATGTCAAACAGACAAACCAATCGGAAAAATAGTTGTAAAATTGTAAAGTGAAAACAGAGGCCGATTTGCTTCACTTCGTTTAGTCAAATATTCAAATTTGTTAATACATTAAATGGTTGTACAACAAAGTACATACTCGTACATTAATTAAAATTAATTTCTATATGTTTTCGGTTTGTATAACCGTTTTAATGGGATGCTATAAATGTTTAATACAATCAGAGAGCTTTAATAAATATATTGAAAAATTGCCTATAAAACAGTTTGTATAGACCAAGGATTCTCAAACTTGCTTAGATCAACATATTACGGTCAATCTCGATACACGCGAGTGATTTGAATCGAAAATCGGTTTCAATGCGTACAAAACTACATCTGAAACTTAAAGCTTACTGTGAGCTTTAAAGATTTTCAAAATCTTTTGAAGAGAAATTGTAGTTTTGATTTAAATTTCAATAATCGGATGAAAACAAAATTTCAAATAATTGAAATGAAGCTAATTAAAAGCTCTAAAGGAACTTTGGAAATTTTATAAAAGCTTTTCGGTGAAAATTTCAAATTTCGTTGCAGTTATTTTATTTGGCTGGAAAATTGGTTTCAATACGTATAAAATTATACCCGAAAGTTAGAGCTTTTTCTGAGCTTTTGCGATATTTGAAAGCTTTTAACGGGAATTTTAGATATGATTAAAATTTTATTTAATTGGATGAATAGTAGATTCCAACCAATTAAAATAAAAATTTTATTAAAAGCTCTCAGTAAACTTTGGCGATTCTAATAAAGTTTTTTTGAGAAAATATGATATTTCGGTATTGTAGAGTTATTTGGCAAAAAAAAAGGTTTCAAAGCAGTGATTACCAACGAAGTTTTCTTGAGTACGAAAAATATACAATTACATATATGGAGCTTTGAAAGCTCGGGCAATTTGGGTAAAATGGGTATAGGCGTGGTAAACAGGGTTTCAAAGCATATAAAATTAAATTCTAAACTTAAAGTTTTCTTTGAGCTTTTCCGATTTTTAAAAGCTTTTGGTGGAAAATTCGAGGTTTCATTAAAATTTCATTATTGGGATGAAAATTTTTTTCCAAATAAATAATAAAAAAGTTGAATCAAAAGGTCTAAGTAAGCTTTTGTTATTGTACACTATCAATAGTGTACTTTTGTCATTTTAATTGAGCTTTTCTGAGAAAATTTGGCTAGAAAATACATTTTGTTTGAGCTTTCAAATTCATCAAAAGCTTTTAAAGGAATCATTCAGATTTGATTTAAATTTAAGAAAATTGGATTAAAAAATCGATCTCAAAATTAATAAAGTTTTATTTAAAGCTTTTCGGTCATCAATAAAGCTTTTTTCAGGTACTTTCAAATTTCGTAACAGGAAAATTATTTGAATTTTGGTAGGGCGCTGCATGGTTGCATGCACAATTTCCATCTTTGACGTCGAACTAGAATTTTATAAAAATAAATTCTAATTAAGGAGTCGGTTTCGATTGAAATACCTAAATTTAGTCCGATCCGTCCTGATAGGGAACCCTCTCATGGAACCCTGAAGTTTGAGAAATATTGGTATAGAGAAACTATTGATATTCAGTTCCGAATCATGAATTTTAAGGAATCCTTGGGGAACAGCTACTTCTATTGGCAACTGTTTTTATCATTTAGAGCGATTCTTTAACAATCGAATTTCTTTCGCATTGTATTTTTAATAATTTGAAAATGACAAAGGCTTATTAATTCTGATGATGGACAATGAAATCTATTCAATTTTGATTTTTTTTTTATTATAATTTTTCAAAACCGTACAAAAATCGATAAAGATGACATCAATTCGTTAAATCAACTAAAATTTTTTTGTATAAAAATAAAAATGTTTATCCATGGATTGAGATTTTCTAATAAAAATATAAATAATTTTTTCTGATTTATTTACTTGAAAATCATTGTTGATTATTATTTTTTTTTCCTTCTTGTAATAATGTTGTAATAATAATGGGTTATGAATGAATACCATCCATTTTCTGCAAGATTAAATACAAGAATTAAATGTTTGATTTCATTCAATGTTAAAGTAAAATAATTTTTAAAAAAAATTGAAGTCGATAATTTACGTTAACTTTCACATGCCAGTATAAATATAAGTTGGAAGTTTATAAATTATTAAGATTAGGTATTACACTTAAGTATATATTTTAATATATAAAATGTATATTACATTGGATATTATATTCGTACTATTGATATTTTGAATAAATATTTACTTCCAAATAAAAACATTACTTAAATTTGTTGATAATGATGGAAACATTAATTTTTAAAAATAAAAACTTGGATCGATGCAGGAGAAATTTTTAAACCAAATTCATTACGAATAATCTTGATTTCCCGCATTCAACATCCGGTTTTTGTACTTAATATTATTGTTACGTCAAGACAAATGATAAATTAATAAATTACTTTTAATTGAATATTTGGATAAAATGCATAATTTCATAACTTGGCTGTATTAGCTGGCGCTAGCATTAATCTCCGAAACTGGAGATATTCTCGTAATATTTCCTGATAAAAATTAATGAAAATCAGAGATACAATGTAAATTTATAAATTAAATATATTTTAATCTCTTAATTAAAATGTAAATATTAAAGAAAAAATATTTTTGATAAATTCGAGCCCAAAAAATGACTAAATTTATCTTTATTTCATTAATAAAAAATAAATTAATAATTTAAAAAAATTAATTAAAATTAAAATAATTGAATAAATAATTTATAACAATTTTATTTTAAAACTAATTATAAGTTTATAATTACATTTATTTTTAATATAAGAAATTAAATAAAATGAATTTTTTGTGTCTAAATTCAATTTATTTCTTAAAAAACCTTTAATTTCAAATTTTATATTTTCAATTAATAATTATTGAATATTATGCTAATTATAAAATTAAGTCTTTTACATTTTTGGAAATTAAGTTTTTATAATTAATTAATTAATTTTTTTTGGACCTTGTGTATTAAGAAATATTTATTAATTTAATTTCTGTATTTGTTTGGATTTTCCCTATAATGTATTATGGGTAATTTTAAATTAATTTATTGTTAATAAATTATAAATTAAAAATAATAAGAAAATCACATAAAGAATAAATGCTAAAGAATACGCTGAATTGATCTTAACGTCGTTGATCTCGGATAGTATAAGAGAGGAAAAATTATTTACTTCTGATTTCAATGGTCCGATATATCTGGAAGTTAACCTTGAAATCTCTGCCGTAAAATGTAGAGGAAAAATTTAATTTAATTTCAATGATTGTAATTGTATGTTCCTTGACTTATACCTTAGCGAAATTACTCCTAGATACACTTGGGATATCTCCTGAGTTAAAATTGCTATTTCATAAATTTAATACCTGCAGAATATCTCTAATTAAAGGAGATTAAGAACCTCCGGAAAATCTCCAATTGTTTTTTTTTTCTCAAATTGTAAAGTAGTGCGAAAAGAGAACGAGAAATGCTCTGAATTAAAATTGCTCTGAAATTGAAGTTTTAAATAAATAAAAAAATAAGGGGGTCCTTTTTATGAAATAGTTTGTTCTATTTCAAAATTTCGGGAAATTTTCGGGAAATTTAGGTCCTCAATGATAAATTCAAATATTTACCAGAATCTATTCTTTGTCCTAGAAATTCTTTAAAAATTTTGAATTATCTTCAATTCGATTTTAGGATTTAAAAAATGTAATCGTTTTTTCCCAAAATTTGTCCACCTAATTCGGTCGATTCAAAATTTTTTTCTAGCCTTTTTCTGTCTTTTTCCAACTTTTTCCGATTTGTGGGGATATTTTCGTCATTTTTTAACGTCTTCGAAATCCAATAGAATTTGTCTGATACTTTTGGAGTACATTTCTCGACTTACATAGAAGTTTATATGATTTTTCATCAAATTATTTATGACTTGCTGATGTTATCCTTCTTCCGATATTTTTCCTTCTTTTTTTAAATTTTTCTAGCTTTATGACTTTTATCGATATTTCCATTACGTTTTTCTGGTTTTTCAGTCTAGAAATCGGAAATTTTGACATATTTTGAAAATTCGGAACGTAGTAAGCGATATATTTTAAGATAAGAGATAAATTTCTGATTTTTTAAAATTTTTTTCGAATTTTTCTTCGATTTTTCCCAAGTTTTTACTGTTTCTTCCTCAAAATCTGTATATATCCTTCAAATTTCTATGATTTTTCCTAACTCTTCCACTAACATTTCCCAACTTATTTCTGTTTCCAACTTGTTCCATCATTTTCAGTTTTATCGACTTGCTCTAAATTTTATATCGAATAGTTCTAGCATTTTTACATATTTTTCTACTTTTTCTCTTCCGTTTTTACTTCCTCGATAAATTTCTGATTTTACTCGACGCTTTTAGAATTATTCTCAAATTATCGAGATGAATGGATTGACTTATACGATGTACCTAGTTTTGAATTCTCATGATTTTCAAATCTCAACTGGGTCCTTCATTACATCAAACATCTTAATGAATTGGTATAAGTCCGACAAAGTTAGAAAAAAATCCAAAATTTTTAGGATTTTAGCCAAAATTTCACGATTTTCGAATATTTTCCAACTCATTTTTCAACTTTACCTAATTTAAAATTTTGATTTTTCATATCTTTCGTATACTTTTCTTGACTTTATTCAAATGTCAGGAACTCGTAATAGAACAGAGATGAAATCTTCTTAAGATCGCTTCATAAGTATTGCTTGTAGGATTTACAGGTCTTCTTAATCGTTGACCTGCCATCCTTAGAAATTTAATATTTGTTGTCTTTCGATTACTCCTGTCTATCTTAATCTATTTCTTTACGCGTAAGCTAAAATGATTACAGATCGAACCCCAAAATCATGAATCCAAATCCGCTTGAATCAACAGTTCAGGTTAAATAGAAAATTGTATACTTCACAAATTAAAAAATTAAGTTTGGCTTAATAATACTTTTCTTTGAGCAATGAATCGAATAAAAATTAGATTCCAAATTTTATAAAATGACATTTTAATTTTAAGTTTTCAATGGGCTTTCGAGATCTTTAAAGCTTTATTTTTGAAAAAGTTGAAATTTGGTTAAAGAATCGTTAAATTGATAGAAAATATATTTTAAACATTTTAGTTCCAAACTTAAAGCTTTCGTTGTGCTTTTAATAGTTTGGACAAGCTTTCTGCGAAAAATCCATATTTCATTTAAATTTAATAAATTGGATAAAAATTCGATTCCAAATTATATATAATGATATTTTAATTTTAAGCTTTCAAAGAGCTTTTAAAATGTTTAAAGCTCTTTTAGGGGAATATTTGAAAACCTGTTTAAGGATCGTCATTTCGATAAAAAAATAGATCTTAAAACGCAAGAAATAAGTTTCCGAAAACTAAGCTTTCTGGGAGCTGTTAAGTTTTTGGGGAGCTTTTGTACGAAAAGTTTAGTTCTGATATTTTCTTATTTTTCCTCAACCAAATTATAAATTTTGTGCGTCATTACTTTTTTTTGGAACCGAAGAAAATTATCAGGAAATCGGGATCAAATGTCGCGATGTCCGATAATCAAATTTCTCGGCGCCAGCCTTTACGAATTTTCGATTTTTCTTAGATAAATTTCAACTTTTTCGAAATATTTAATTTTTATATTTTTACCTAACTGTCAAAGCAACTTTCTGCGTTTTTATATTTTTTTTCCGGCCGAAGAAAATATTCGGCATCTAGTAAATCTAGTAAAGGCTGTAACACCTTGTTAAGGAGGCATACAATTCTATACCATTTTTATTTTCGATTCGGCGAATTCTTTATTATTTCTTATTATATAAATAAAAATTTATTATTAATTATTAATTAAATAAAAATACACATAATTCAACAAGCAAAAATTAGTGTCTCGCTATATATTTTTTTTCGGTGTATATTTTGATCAAGCGGGAAATTATGCGTTGAATTATGCATAATATTCATGAAAATTTGTCAAATATTTGAAGCTAATTTTCCAATTTAAAAAATTATAAATAATTCAATTTTTCGATTTTAATTGAAATTTTATTTGGAAATATTTGTTGTTTAGATTTTCAAATTTCCGAAGAAATTATTAAGAATTTTTGAAAGATATTAACCCTGAGGGGAGAATTAAAATTAATTAAAATTAATTAATGCAATTCTATGACCAGAAAGTTTAATAAAATGATTAATAAAACCAATTTATATTTTTCTACATTTCTTAGATTTATAAATATTATTTTCAAAATTAATGATTAAAATTTTTTTATCTTTATTTGCAGCCGCAAGAATTCCCTAGTCGTACGAACTCAATTAAGTGTTCGAGTTCATGCTATTATCGGTAAGTAATTTTATAATAAAATTCAGTTCATTGTTATAGGTTTTATCGTTTTATTATATCCCCCTCTGTTGCTAACTTCCAATTATTATTTCTTTAAATTAAATTAAATTAAAGAAAAAAATAAGAAAATTCTAATAACCATAAAGTCAGTCCGTGGTAAAGGTTTTTATGTTTTTATTTCATGTAATTTTTATCACGACGGACGCGTATTAAAATTAGAAAAGTTAATTTCTTAGTGAAAATGTCTATGTTAGTCGTGATCTTTTTGTACCTTTGTAATTTAACCTTTTTCTTATTCTATTGTATGATCTATTCTAACTTCATTATTGATAATAAAATAAAACAATAGCTATTATTAAATATATTTATCCATTTGTATTAATTTCATTTTATTTCAAATGTTGTCGTGATAATAATAATAATAATATTTTTTAATAGTTTAGATTTAGAATGTCTATCTAATTATATTTTAACAATGGATCCCATTCTATTCTGAAGCCATTGATCTCGGTAAGAGATTTTCCTAAATTATCCTCGATTCGATGACCTTTCATAATTGATTACCTTCTTACCGAAACCTTTCCACAAAAATTTTTAAATTGCTGAAACACCTGACTTATGTTTGGTCCGTATAACATAAGGATTGTATATCAAACATATGGCTAACCTGTAAAAGAACAATATTTTTTATTATAATTCTTCAGAGGCCATCATGCTGATTGGAACTGGTTTTGGTATTTAATACACTTTGCAGAAATAATAATGAAGAATAACCAAAGGTTCTACTTAATTTAACTTCCATATATATATTTTTTAGAAATTAGAATAGAATGTAAAAAAGATTGTTTAAGAAAATGACTGATTTAATTTAGAATGAGCTTTAAATCCAAATTTTAAATTTTTAGAGAATTTTTAACGAATTGATGGTAAAAAATTGACTAATTCTCTAACCTGAAGAAAAATTTCAGCCAAATGTTTTCGGCCAAATGCCCAAAGCCGATAGTTTTCTTCATAAAATTTTGAAATCTACAGCGATGTACCAAAAAATAATCAATTTTCTAAAATAAAAACTCGTAATTCACTTAAATTATTTTGTTATCTTTAAAATCTGAGATACTATCCATTGAATCAATTTATCTTCCAATTTTACCACAATTCTCTGGTTTCGATGGTGGTGAGGGGAAGAATAGGCCTGAAGAAATCATAAAGCCGCCTCCTAAATTTGAAGATAAATTAGGACGATCAGAAACATATGGTAGAAAATAGGAAAAATATGTGATAGAGCGGAAGATGCTGGGAAAGGTTAGAAAATGAACTGAAAAATCAAAAAAAGCAAGAAAATTAGAAGGAACCTGGAAAAATAAAAAAAGTTGCTAAGAAATAGAAAATTGTCCTAATCAATCCTGAAAATGTCGCTAAGAAGTAGGGAAAAGCTGGGAAATATTTTAGGGAAGTCAGGTAAATTCGGAAAAATAAAAGAAAGTCAGAAAAATTCGGGTGAATAACGAAAAAATCATTAGAGGTTCGATTTTGCCCGACTTTCTTAAATTCCATGACTTTCTCTTACCTCTCCCCAATTTTTCCTGGATTTTTAATCGGTTTTAACGACATTTCATAATTTCAACGATTTGGCCTAACTTTGAAAGACTCTTTTTCGGCTTTACTCGAATTTTCCATAACATCTTCCTATTAGTTTCTAATTTTCTCTCCAGTTTTCCAGACTTTTTCTGACTTTTTCTGTACCATTTCATAATATATGCAAGAATATTTGGAAAATTATAGGTTTTGTGGTTTCCTATTATTACCAGGTTCGACCACATGGAACCCCCTTCAAACTTCTTGGTCAGGATAATAAAACTGACATCTCGCATATCATTTACTCATTTTTCGAATAGCCTTCTTCAAAAAAGGACAATGTTTATTATCGAGGAAAGGAGGCTATTCGAAGATTGGATGAAATATGGAAACCGAATTAATTAATATATTTTTTTTTAATTAATTTCAAATTTCTCATAATAATAATAGAATTCTTTAATTTGAAATATCTTTAAATTAAATTAATTAAATTTAATTATCTATTTTAAACGTTGTAATTTAAATTCGTTTCGAAAACGTTTGTTATAAATTTTTTATTATTTAATTTACACGCATGAAATTAAAACTTCCGTAAATTAAATATGGGGAAGCAAGAGAAAAGATTTTGCTTAAAATCAGGCTTTAGGTTGTTTATGACCGCAAATATCGGAAATATTTAGTATCATTTATATGCAACATCTGTTGATCGAGGTCGGTGTGCCTAATTTATATTCACTCATTGTTAGATGGGCTTCCGACATGGCACTGGTTCATAATTTTTTATGTAACATTTTCCTTGATCCATGCTACAGGGAGATGCATTCTGAACAACCTCGCGATTTTTGAAACATTTTTTTTTTGGGAAAATTTGAAATTTCGTGAAAGGATCAATATCTGATGGATAGAAAATAGATTTTAATGAGGTTTCAAGATTTTTAAAGCTTTATTTTGGAAAAAGTTTGAATTTTGATAAAGGACCGGTATTTGGATAGAAATTAGATTTTTACACGTAAAAAATTAAGTTCGAAAGTTAGAGCTTTCTTAGAGCTTTTAATTTTTTGGACAAGCTTTCGTTGAAGATTCCATATTTCATTTAAATTTAACGAATCGGATAATAATTCGATTTCAAATTATATAAAATGACATTTTAATTTTAAGCTTTCAACGAGCTTTCGAGATTATAAAAGCTTTATTTTGGAAAACGTTGAAATTTTGTTAAAGAGAATATTTTGCATAGAAAATATATTTTTATACGTAAAAAATAAAGTTCGAAAGTTAGAGCTTTCTTTGAGCTTATAATAGTTCGGATAAGCTTTCGGCGAAAAATTCAAATTTCATTTAAATTTAATGAATCGGTAAAAAATTCGATTTTAAATTAAGCAAAATGACATTTTAATTTTAAGCTTTCAACGAGCTTTAAAAATTTCTGAAGCTTGTTTTTGAAAGTTTGTTAAAGGATCGTTCTTTGGATAAAAAATAGATTTTAAAACGAAAAAATTTAATTTCGGAAAACTAAGCTTTCTGGGAGTTTTTAAGTTTTTGCAGAGCTTTTGTACGAAAAGTTTAGTTTTAATATTTTTGGACTTCAACACTCTAATAAATAATCTTCTTCAATTTTTTTTATTTAACAGAAAAACTATTGACATCAGAAGGTCGAGAATTGCGACGTGCCCTATTTTCATTGAAGCAAATATTTCAAGAGGACAAGGATTTGGTGCATGGTTTCGTAGCTCTCGGTGGTCTGAATTGTCTTGTACGCGTTGGAAGCGGTGCCGATCAAAATTATCAAAATTATATATTGAGAGCTTTGGGACAGGTACGTTGGATTTGACCACCGATGCATCCGTTTTATAATTAATTTTAATTCGAATTTAATGTAGGTAATGCTGTACGTAGATGGTATGAATGGGGTTATGAAGCATGCTGCAACAATACAATGGTTATATTCATTGATAGCCTCAAAATATAGATTAGTAGTTAAAACTGCATTGAAATTACTGTTGGTATTTGTTGAATATACCGAAGGTAATTGTTATTTGCTGGTGAATGCAATACATGCAATTGATGGTAATAGAGAGGCATTACCATGGACTAATATCATGAAGTAAGCTGTTGATTGTAGGCTTATTCGGAATATTCGTAACGATTTTTATTTGGTATACGAATTAGAATTATATTTATAAGAATTAAAATTTATTATAAAATGATTATTAAATCCTCGCAAAATATTGAAATTTTAAAGAATTTGGACGAAAAAATGAAAAAGAAATTGTAATTTCATTTTATTATTCTAAACGCATTTTTGAACAGAACGACATATTCCCCTTATTTTTTACGATAAGGGAAGTGTCTCAAATTTGAGTTCAAAGTAAGGTGCGTCGAGCAACGAAATACTGCGCGCGTTATGCTCAATTTCCGAGTTGAACTCTCTTACGCCCGGCCGCCCCATTATCTTTCTTTCCTTTGCATTTATAAAATGCGTAAAATTAAATACAAAATATATTCCCGACAGACGTTCTCCTTTCCAAATTTCAATAAATTTGTTTTATTCAAAAATTCTGAAGAATTTTTAGTCCAAAAGGAATGAAGGGGTTAACTTTCTTCAATTTTTTTAATTTTATCTTGCAGAGCAACTATCTACGCAACTTTCGTAGAACAAAACCTTTTTTTGCCGCCGAACAAAACTTTCGATAATCGGCGACCAAAAGTCAAAATGTCCCGCGCTATATATATGGGAAATGGGACCCTTACCTAATTTTTGGTAAAAATCGACTTTTTTTACTAAGTGGGATAGCGAAAAAATTCCAAAGCCAATCGATTGCTATACGAATTGCAATCACCTGAGCAAATCTTCGGTTAAATTCCGAACAAACATTCGGCAATGTTCTGAATTTTTTCGATGAACCTTGATCAGATAGTGTCGAAATTTTTTACAGTTCATTGATGGGATGAAAATGTTTATCGTCTCCGAGCAAAAAATGGTTACCCCCCTCCCCCCTCCCCCTCTATCCGGACTTCAACTTCGTTGATCTTTCCACCTAGGACGCCTCAAAAGGGAGCCAGGAGGCCTAAAAGTCAAATTTAGGGTATTTTTCAACATCACCTTCCATCCACCATTTAAAAAGCGTAAAAAAAAATGTTTCTACCATCGGCGCATCTATCGGTAGGCGGTGGTATTTTTATATAGACACCATTTTATATTTATTTCTGAGAAATATCTCCTGATTTTGATCATCAGCGCCAGTGCCATATATTGGTAGGGCGTTATCTTTTTTCAACATTTTCCCTAGAGCCAATCCGACCCAACGGACAACTTCCCCATATATGACTTTCACGTGGGACGCTATTTTGAGATAGAAAATTTTCCAATTTTTCTTTCCCAAAAAACCTTATTCGGACTAACTTTCGTTGTTCCATAATCAAATCAGTTTTTCATATTTTGCCCCGAGTATGTTCCGAGCGATTGTAGTCTAGGGTACGAACTAACTTTTTGTGGTGGTTAGGTTATTCCAAGTCGTCACCAGGTGGCGCTCATTCAACGTCGATATTTTTCAATTTGAGTTTTGAGAGGAAAGGGGGGGGGGGGGTCCTACAAGAAATTGATAAAACATCGAAATGTCCTCCCTGGATAGACCCTATCGATCAGGTGCCCTTCAACCTCTCTCCTACGGTGGTCATTTTTTGATTTGAATTTAACTAAGAATTTATAGAAAAAATCACTATGAATTTCCGATATCCATACAATTAAATGACCCGTTAAAAATTAATTAATAAAATTATAATTTAATTAAATATAATTTATTTCGAAAGGTTACTGAAAGATTATGAAAATGCCGATACGGAATTATTAATTTACGCCACATCCTTAATAAATAAAACATTATCGGGTCTAAATGATCAAGACAGCTTTTATGATGAAAGTGATTACTTGGAGCAGCAAGGAATGGAAGGAGTCATTCAACGATATATGTCACGACCGGGGACTGATCTAGATTTACTCGATCAGCTTCAACTGTACGAAGCAGTATTAAAGTTAGTCAATATTCAATTAAATTAATCCCGTTATTTAAATGACCGTTTTAATAATTCGTAGATTTGAGGATGGTGAATCGGACGGTATCCGAATCCCAGATAATTCAGTACGGAAAACGTTACGGTACCGGTCGAATCAATTAAATGCCGGTAATCAATTGGAACGTCGAAAATCTCGACGGCATAGTACGGGTACGGCACCGCTACCACCGGTTCGATTACAACCGCATAGTTACAGTCCGCCGGTTAATCAACCATTAGATGAGGATAGTTCGAGTTCAGCGAATTCGGGTGAAATAAATGATGTATTCAATTTATCAAAAGGGAATCGAGAGAGTGCTGGCGTTACACCGGGACTACGACGTCGTCGTGAACGTGCCGAACGACAGAAATCTTTTATGCGGGAACAGGAAGCTGTTTCAGCTGGTTTACGACCGTTCGAACGAACGGATGATTTGAATGGTCATGGTAAGAGATGGATTTAATATTTAAGATATTCCCAGATTTGTATTTCCCTATTATTATTTTATTTATTTGCTTTTCGATTTTCATGCTATTTTTTCATTTAATTATTTTTATTTGTTTGATTTTCTTAAAAGAATTTTTTTTTTCTGTTAAGTAATTCTGTGTATTTACTTACATAATAAACTAAATAAAAACCATGTACATCAAATAAAAAAAAATAAACTAACACGCAGGGCAATTGGTCACAGCCGTACCTGTCCGATTACAAGATGATCCAAATGTAAATCATCTAGATATTGTTAACAATAGCACCGCAATCCATATCACTAATAAAAGTCTGACAAATCCATCAAATTGTAATGATAAATCATCGCCATTCAAAAAACGAGATACATTAGAATTCATAAATAATAAGACGATGATATCAAGCCGTCCATTGAACGAACAAAAAATTGGTAACGGATGTTATAAAAATTATGGTCAAGTGGAACAATCAAATGGGGCCAATCAATCAGATCTCACAACCGAACGTAGTGGCTATAAACATAAGGAACACTTTACACACGATACAAATATATTAAGTAATTATTTCAATCATAAATCTCAAAATGTGGTACCAGAACAAAAAAACGGGCCATCATCCGCAACGGTGCCGCAAATTAATTTTCAAATTAATAAAATCGATATCGCCACCACCGACAATATCAATAATTATAATTTAAGTAACAATAATGTCCATAATGATCATACCATTACAAAAACCAATAATCATTTTGTTAGCAATAATAATAAAAATAACAGTAAATCTCATAATAATAATATTACCGGACAATATAAAACGGTGGCTTCGTTTGATGGTGGCGTCAATTGCGTTGAACCAATTACCGCTTTCGAACAAAGAGCTCATAATGCCGCTTGTATCGCTAATGCAACATATCCAAACGCTTATCAAAGTTGTAACATTAATATACCGAATGGTCATCCACTTACTCCAATTAAGCCGGCCGGAATACCGAATGAGACATTTGAAGGTAAGACATACGATCCATTGTATATCGTGTTTGTTAGGGGTGCTCAGCGCCTGACACCAAGGGTAATTTTTTTTTACCCCCCAAATATAACTATTAAAATAAGTAAAATTTAAATTTAAAATAAACCGGAAGAAAGCCATATTTTTGATTTTCGAATTCTTTCAAATTCATAGGAGATAATTATAGACCAGTGGGGTGCATTTGCTACTCAAATTATTGTATTTCGTAACGTTGAACCTTTTTATTTATTTTTTTATCAATTTTAGGTTTACCCGTTCCGTGAATTTTTCGAATTCAATAAATGATTGAATTACCTTACTTTTCATTGGATTTAATTGATAATTGTTCCGAATTTAGACGGAAATTTGTCGGAAAACGTCATAGAGAAATTATTGTATAACAAACGATCACGAATTTATTGGAAATTTTTAAATGATTTCAAATTTTAAATTTTCTGAAAATTTACAACTATTTTTCAACCTGAAATGTAAACATTTTTGTTTTAAATCGACCCCCCTATAACCAGGGGTTGTTTATTTTCTACAATTTCTTTACTGGAACCTTAAGTTCAATCCACATATTCAAATTTTTCGATCATTAAAAAAATTTTCCATGAGATTTAAATATTTCTGTCATAAAATTACTGACAGAAAAATTCGGTAAAATTCTAACATTATAAAAAATTAAAAAATTTTGAAGCCGTTGATTTTTTGAAAAAATGTTGTTAACAAAAACTATTTGTTAATTACTTAAAAATAATTTTCCATCATTGGCGTAAAAAATTGTGGAGAAACATTTTTTTTAAAGAAATTTTTTGAAAATTTTGGACAAAAATCGATTGAATTTTTGGCTTTTCTTGCAATAAAATTTTTTAGGGAAATTTAAACATATATGTTGTGAGAGTAACCTCTGATTTGAGGGTATTGACATGCCACTCACGGCATGGTCTATTTGAATCCATATTGAAGTTACCTAATTTTTAAAATTATCCGAAAAATCAGAAACAATTTTCCTAAAAAGAACATATTTTTGAATTGGTTTTTTTTTATATCAACGCTCTAAAATCAGGGGATTAATTTTTTATAAAAAGGTTGCTTCCACAATTTCCTTACTAAACCCTTACGTTTAATTTTAAAATAAAATTACGCTTTTCTCCATATTGGCCAATTAAGTCCGGAGAAAATCAGGAGGTTGTATGGGATTGGAATGGTTAGGATGGTTTTAGATTTTTTCTGGCTACCGGAAGTACTACTTTTAGTGGTATATTCTTAACAAAAACTCTTAGTTATTTTAAAAATAATTTCTCATTATTAGATTAGACTTTTATTTTTTTTTTTAAATGTTTGCTTAAAAATTCTTAGGAAAATTTTGACCAACAAATTTTGATATAATCACCTATCCTGTAATTGACCCCCTAAATTCAGGCGGTTATTTTTTAAAAATTTTGTTCTACAATTTCTTCATTTATCGGAAAATATCGGAAAATAAATATTTAGTGGAGAAAGAGCCGAAAGGGCTAGAAA
>JANTOP010014773.1:0-14335 GCA_027564815.1 Symmerus nobilis | reverse complement strand
TGGCGCCTCTGATGGCAATGTTGTTCGGTATGTTAAGTATAAATGCTGGGAAACACAAAAGCACAATTATTAATATTATTATTAATTTATGGGCCTAAACTGTTGCATGGAATACTCGGCCCTGATGCTAAGGTCTTATAAATGTTTTAATATCTCAAGTATACATTTTAAATCTTAAAAATAATCAATCGTATTATAATAATAATATTTATGCTGGATAAATACAGTCCACTAATAGAAGCCTTCTACTTCTACTGGACATACACACTCGACTATTTTAATATTGAATTTTACTTAAGGTGTCCGCCTACGTTCGGAGCACTTTTTCCAAAAAACCCTATGTAATTGTTGTTTCATAGAAAGTTTATAACCATTTGTAATCAAAAACAATTATTCCCTAGCAATAATTTTGAAAATAATTTTTGTTAATAAAAAAAAGTCAATTTTGTGTGCAAATGTTACGTTTTTCTTCGAAAACTTGAAAAGTGATACAGTAAATACGATTTATTTTATTGTTAATTTTTTTTTATTCTGAGTAATCTACAGACTATCATCTAGTGCTTGAATTAAAAAATAAAAAGATATATACAAAATTAAAAATGTTGAGTTATTCAAAAATAAGTTTTAAAATGTCGAACATATTTTGATTTAAAAGATCATGCAAAAACTCATAAATCATAAACAAGAATTGATATGAAAATAAATCTTGGTTAGTGCACTAGCAAACACCATACAGAATATACAAAAAAAATTTGTAACAATACACCAATAAGTTTTTTAGTTATCACTTTTGGAATGAGATTTATACGTAAAATTGAATTCCGAGAAGAATGTATTTTAAATAAACATTAAACATAAACTCAGATTTTACGATTTCGTTCCAATTTCAATTAGCTATCACTTTTTTTCTATTTAACGCACAGTAAAAGTTGAAACTGTTTTAGAAGCACAAAAGTGTAAAGATTCATATTATTCATAGATTCACGTGAAAAATTTCGTCAAAATTGGCTATTTCAACGTATGCGGATACCTTAAAAGGAAAGAGAATGTCTTTTTAGCGAATCTAACATGCAGTAACAAACAAGGTATACGTCTTATGTATGATATGTATGGATGTATCTAATATATTAAGATCATATTTTTGAGACTATTTTTTAATTTGTTTGAGACATGATTAAGATCGAGATAACAAATGAGATTTATGTATTACTTTCTAGATAATCTATTTATCGTATCAAAACATATAATTTCACATGTTTTAGATATCTTGAATAGATACATCTCTATGACAAAATCAATATTCGAGATTCGATTCATTCCATTTGTGATTTTGATATATATTTTATATTACATAGATAAAATATGACGGTAACCTTTGCTAGAGCGGTTATAATAAAAAGAGCTAATATCAAATTTAACCAAATTCATTAACTTAATCGGTAATTCGCAGTCATCTTTTCACATGAAAGTCCAACTTCACATGTTCCTCTAAATCTAAATGTAAGTAAAAAAATATTATCGCTTGAGGTAAGTTATAATCTTACGAACGTTAAATATAAATTTTAAACAAAACAGGATGATTCATAATGGGTATATAAATTATACGATATGGGCGGGATATGTTACGTATATATTATATCAATTTTTTAGCACAGCCCATACCTTTCACAGTTTCTCAAAATGCATCCGGTAATATAAAAGCTTGTTCCTGGTGTAATTTTCGAATCAAATGTAGAACTATAAACGAGATTTGCATCTTTGATTAGGGCCGCTCCTATTGCCATGATTGGTGACTAAAAATCAAAAAAAATAAAATTGAAAAAAATTTGTTATTGAAATTGAAGCCACCATAAATATTTGAAATAATTTTTGATTATTTCAAGGTTATCAATTAAAATTATTAAAAAATACATGCAAGTCAATAGGTCAGTCAAGTGTTTCTTATACTTGAAAATCTTACCAATAACTCTTCTTCATCATCACTTGAACCACAAAAACATAAATATTTTCTCAAACACATTTTTATCTTTGACATGTTTTTACTCCTTAATCGTTATAAAAATTTGGTAAAAAAAAGCTTTCTATCACATTATCCTTTATTATTTATTTATTTATAAAAAAAAATGTTAGCTTTTTGTTGTTCATAAGCTAAAACAAAATTATAATTTCGAGCCATGTAAATTTTGCGACGATGAAATCATCTCTATTCTCTACTCATATACTCGGTATGGGAAAACATTAATTGTATTTTTTTAATGAGAACAATTACACGAAACGTGATTAAAAAAAACAATGAAATGCACCGAAAAACTAACAGATTTTCTAATAAAAACTTTAATTATTATTTTTGATGAATCAGTTATTTTAAGAAGAATCAAATAATTCTCATTAATATATATTTTTTTTTAATTTTTAGTAAAAACTTTTAATGTTTCTTGTATTTCTCATATAAAAATCTAAAATGCTACTAAATTAGCTCATCAATTTTTTAAAATTTTTGTTTAGGCGATATGGTGGTCCCCACCGACAGAGTATAATTTATTATTCAAGGCATTGATTTGTCATTGTTTTGTATCAATATTTATTTATTTTTTCTACAGTGTATGAAAATTGCTATCGGCAATATTCTTCTACCTAATGAAAAAACAGCAAAAACTTTACGAATGACTGAAGTATAATTATTTTATAAGTATTTAATTAGAAAATGTTATACTACGATAATAAAAATACTCAACACTACACTAGAAATTACAACCAGATTACATTGAATATAATGAAAACCACTTTACTTGTTCGGTTTTATTGACCATTTGATTGTAATTTGAATAATATTTGTTCAATAATTTATCTTAAAAATTAGACTTATTCGAAAAGAAAAGAAAATTGAACAGATCTTGACAATATTGAAAAAAAATGTATATTTTCTTTTAATGGGCTTTTCCCACTTTTCTTATATTAATTTTGTACTTGTGAAAGCGATTGTAATGCGCAATCGCTCTCACAGAAAAAAATTATAACGTTAGTAGAACAAATAGCCATGGGGAACTTACACTGATGAACAGTATTTTTGCATCAAGTATTGCAACTAATGATTTCTAATACATTATGTTGCTGGCGGGAGTTACCCGCGCTTCGCTCGGACAAAGCCGCTTTACTAAAGGGTGGGCCATTTACTGGTTTGTTTTTAAATCATAGGCTATGGCAACATTGGATGGAACGATCTTCTTGAAATTTTGACAGCTCGTCAGTCTGATATTCTGCTGCACGAAACAATCATGTTTTCGATTGAGGGGCGTTTCGAAATATTGAAAACTTATTTTCAAAGTTAGTGTTGTGTAGCCGAAACCTTGCGAAATTTGAAAAAAATATGGGTCGTGAAAGAGGAACTGCTGTAGTGAAATTGGTGAAGAAAGTTCGTGAGACAGGCTTACTATTGGATAACAGAATTGATCCCCGAGCTCGGATAGTGCGCACGCGCGAGAATATTGAGGCTGTGGACCGTAGTGTGGGACAGAATGCATCGACCTCAACTCGACACCGATCGCCACAACTGGCCGTTTGTCGCACCAGCCTGAGGAGAATACTGCACAAAAACCCCGATTTATTCGCCTACAAGGTTCACCCAGGAGATGAAAGCAAATGACCATCCGCTTCGATACAAATTCGCTTGATCCCTTTGGGTCCAACAAGATGGCATCACATGCCATACAAACCTACTGACAATCGATCTCTTACGCGTCAAATTTGACAACCTAATAATCAGCCGTTTTAGACATGCCGATTTGACGCCGTTGGAGTTTTTTCTGTGGGGTGCTGTCAAAGATCGATAGTACGCGAATAATGCAGAGACAATTCCAGCTTAAGAACGTAACATTGCGACTGTTATTGGCGATATAGGCGGCGAAATCATCGAAAAAGTGCTTCAAAACTGGACTAACAGAAAGTCTTACTGTAGGGGCAGCAGAGGGAGCCACATGAACGAAATTGTTTTTCATTCTTAAATCAGAGACTTCAACCCTCACAATAAAAAAAAAATCCAAAAATATTTTTACTCATGAATGATTTAGACTCATTTTATAGCGTTTTTAAAAACAAACTTTTAAATGGCCCACCCTGTAATATCAAGCAGGGTACAAAGCAAATTTATGGTATATGTTCCGAATTGCTCGCGAACTATTCGTAATGCTCAAGAGCTGATCGCGATCTTATCATCCACATCACAGCTTTATGTTCACGAGCAGCACATAAACATAGTAAACATAGTTCGCCTGTAGTTCATTTCGCAATAATCACAAATCCAAATGTTATTAAACGTTGATGATAAAAGCTTAATTATTGCTTAATTACTAAAAGGAACACACTCCATAGTATCGAGAAATATAGTTCCCAATAATTATTTGGAAGTCAAAAATAGGATGTCCACATAAACTGCTTGTCACATCTTCGTGAACAATTTATCGCTTCAATAGCGAACCGCAGATAGCGAAACTAATTTGGCGAACAGTTCGCGAGCTAATAGTTCATACCAAGTTTGTGTTCAGGTTTTGAACTGTTCGTGAACAGTTCGCGAACTTGGTGTATACGCTTGACTTTAGATGTTAATATTACTTAACACATTAAAATTCCACTTAATACAATGTTCACTATCTTAAGCAGTTCACTCTCACTTATTACGTTTAAAAATTTTCACCGACATTTATTTCATTTTCTATCACTCGCTTTTCCATAATTCGCTCTAATCGATTTCCAAACAGCGCCTAATTAAATATACATCTTTCTGGACTGGATAGATATCATGATCCTAAAAGGTGGTTGCGTATAGGTAGTTCTGGGAATAATCGTTTCCTGCCAGTGGCGGGCAATTTATAAAATTTTATCGTTTATTATTTATCGTTTATCGCTCATCGTTTATCAAATCCTCAACTTGTACGCGCTATGTCACTAACCCCATCTAGTCAAAATGGATTTCCTCAACCTAATATGTCAAAGATCTGAGACGAATATCGGGTAATTACATGGAAATAACGGTAATTATAATAAACTAATGGAGGTATTATATATGGAGATGGCCTAACAAACCAAAAATGTATCAATTTGTGCTTACTGTGACGTGAGACCAGACTCAAGAGCGGAGTCAAATGCATTAACAGCAATTAACAGTTATATGAAAAATTTATTCTTGTTAAACATTTATAACTTCGCTACTGAAAAATTCTCTCTCGTATTCTCTCGTAACCGGTTTTTATTTATTATTTTGAGTAAAAGGAGGGTGCGAGGTAAAGGCAGGTATATGATACACAAAATTTGTATGCAATTGATATGAAAAGGCTGGGGCCTGAATAAACTACACATTAAATTATATTTTTGTCATGTTGGTATTTAGGTACTTTAGCAGAATTAAATCCTTAAATTGGGTTAGATGCAAAATTTTGTGATTAAAAATATCTCAAATTCGTTCTATCTTAGATGTAAGATAATCAAATTTTATCGGATAGTAAATTATATATGAAATTTACATTACAAGTATTTAATCCAAATTAAAAATAAATAAGAAATATCGATAAGGCTGAAGAAAGCTTGGTAGAAATGCACCACTATGCAAAGATCTATCGTACGTTTCACTTGAAGAAAATAAAGTTTACATTTAGGTCTATTCACATCACTTACTAATTCTTCGACAGTCAGCGGCAATATTATGTACCCGTTATAGTAATATTGTTTTAATATTAATTCTATTAAATCTATTCTACATTTCATATTTGATTTATTTTAGTTTTGTTTTACTGGACTATTATAGTTAAAACAAAAATAAATTTTCCTTTTTCGGATAGCTAAAAGTCGACGAAGCATGCTTTCAACAAGCATAACAATAGTATTCCCTCTATGCCTCCATAAGTGCATCGAAAAACTGTTTTTTAATACGTGTCCTTTCGTTGGGGTCCTTAGACTCCAAGATAGACCACAAGTTCTCTATAGGGCTAAAGGTTCGAACTTCGTGGACCTTCTTCTTTTTGAACAATTCCTTATCGATTTTGCTGGTATATTTTGGATCGTTGTACGTCTGGAAAACGAAACGCCGACCCAAAAGTAAATTGCGTACTGATTTGTATAAATTATTGTTTAAAATGGCAAAGTACTCCCTTCCAGTCATTGTGCCCTCAAGTAAAACCAACTCACCTACCCCATTCACCTCTAAGCGGCCCCATACCATTATCGACCCACCGCCGTGCTTGACAGTTTTTTTTGCTCTAGTAGGCCAGCCATTAGTTCTTTGATGCAAAGAGCCCGAATTTAATCTCGTCCGACCCCAGAATACTATTCCAAAACACAGAGACGTTATTGAAATGCATCTTGACAAAGTTCATTTTCTTCTTTTTGTTGACTATGCTTCTCATCAGTATCGGATTTGGCTAATTAGTTAGCTAATTAGTCCTCTAGTTGTATGGTTCGTTGATCGTCTCTATATGACGTTTTCGGACATTACTGGTTTGATGATTTATCTCAACAGCGTTAGAGAATAGAGAACCTAGCGGTTGTGGCAGTAATTTCCCTGTAACCACTGCGCCCACAAATGGGCGTGGCATCCCGATATGTGTTAATTAGGTCTAGTCAGCTTTGTACTGGCTATGAAGCGCAGAATTTGTCCTAGTGATAGGTTCACGATATCCGTCGGTTCAGTGGTATAGCTCTCCACAGATTCTACACACGTTATCTTGTGCTGAACCCATCATCTTATGGAGGTGGTTTTTCAAGTTACAGTGTCCAGTCACTAGTCCTGTTATGTCCCTGATCTGGTTTCTAGTTAGATTTAGGTATTCTTTTGTTCTTTTGGTAGAGTGTGTGACAATAAACGCCTTCGCATGGGTTAGTCCTAGTGATTGCTCCCAGTACAATTTTTTCCTATTTTCGGCCCATTTTGATATCATTCTGCTTGCCGTGCACTTTGATATTCCACAGAATGGCTCTGGACCATGGAAAGCTAATTCCGCTCCTACCTTGGGTAAAAGGTCGGCTTTTCGTTGTCTTCAATTCCTGTATGCCCCAGGACCCAAATTAGTTCAACCTTGTTGAGTTGGCTCAGGTCGTCTAGGACATCTCAATAGTGTTGCCGGACATTGAAAAATAACAGTAGTAAAAATTACATTTCATCTAGTTTAATTCTCATGATTGCTTATTATTGTCGCTGGCGTATAAATGTCATGGGCGTGCATACGAAATTAACGAGAGTTTCTTCACTGTTCAGACAACTACGGCAAATGCTAGTTCATGGAATAAGACAATTCTAAAGTAGTCTGGATATTTGACTTAGCTTTTTGGTATTTAGTTTGTGTGATCATGATGGTATTAAACAATTCCTGCTTGTCTATGCCAGATAATTGATTAGTCTCACGAAAATATTAAGATCATTTCTTCATTATTGCGTAAATTTTTTTTTAGTTATGAGACACAATTTTAATATGAACTACGTTGTGCTTTGTATGCTGGTCGGAACGATTACAATATTATCAACCATTCAACTCTCTTAATAATCGATATTTGATATTGAAACTACTCAAACGAACAATAAATATGAATAAACTTGACTTGACTCAATAAACAGACGCCCTAAAAGCATAGTGAAATCTACATAATAAAATAAGAACATGTGAAAAGTGAAAGGTCAATGCTACTTACAATTTCTTCCCATTGCTCCTCATACACCTCATCGACAAATTCATAATCTGTCATATTTGTTGACCACCAAGTATCCCAATCCGATATAGGTTTTCTCGATTTTTCTTTAACCGAAGAACGATTATATTGACTCGTTATCACAACTGGATTATTAATGTCACTAACATTGTCAACAGCATCATTTCTTACATCAACCATATGTTTATTACAATCATTTTCAATGACATTGTATTCTCGCATGTAACGCTGGAAAAGTCGATTTCTTCGCTCGTTCATTAGAAACAGCCGACACTCTCGTACCGAACAGCCCGTACAAATAAATACATTTGCAACGCGAACTATTTCTTCGGTAATACTACCGGCAATGAATACAAATGCAGCCATTTATATATGAAGGATTTGTATTAAAATAAGTTGTTATTGAAATTGGGAATATATATGTACTCGTATTGCACTCACTAATATTTTCATTTACCACACATGCTGAACAACTGTGGTGGTCCAAATCCAAACACTATAATCGATATTTCAATTACTTTTATTTAATATATTTACTTCAAATTAATGTCGGAATCTCATTTTAATACGATCGATTTGACGACTTATTTCTGATAAATCGCTTGTAAATCTATCAGAAAATAAATATTACTTTTGATACTGTCGTTCCGTTCAAATGAACTGACCGCCACTTAGCTCAATCGTTTTATAAATAAATTGTGAAATTAATAAAAAAGGTAGAACACTGACTTCTATGCTTCTACTAAACAAAACAGTTTGCTTTTGAATACGCATTATCGATAAAAATGATGTAATAATTTGTGCGGATTTTGCAAACGATAAGCGGCTTTAAAGCTTTAAGTCAATTTTCATTTTCTTTGATAAGACATAATTTGGGACAGAAAATCAATTTTATTTCCACCTAATAACCATCATTCATTTTATGAATGAAACGCTTTTCTAAAAGCTACAGTACATCAGGATTTAATATTTAATAATTTAGCTACGAGGAGATACTCCTTTGATTGTGTGAAAGAGCAAGTAAGCTTTAGCCAGTGACGTCTACAAATCATGAAACTAAATTATATCGCTTTTTCATTAGCTTTCTAATAATTTCAAAGACCGATATCAAGGAAGAGACTATCGTTGACCGCTTTCAATATTAATTTTGTTAATATTAATATTGTGAATTACCAGTGGTGATCACCATTATACTGGAAGAATAGTACGAAATCTAATTGATGCTGATGCAATGGTAATCATTGCAAATTAATTGATGTTTGAGCGATCGGTTTTCAATAAGTGAAAATTAAAAGAGTTTCGAAGATTTTTGAAGCCAATTATATAACACCTAATAGAACTGTACCAAATGTTTTGTTTATCCCTACTTCAATAGTTCTGCCTCTCATTTAAGAGGGGAAGATTTTGGAGGGCATCATTTTGTTGTAAGGCAACTTTCTGCAACTCCTCAATTCCAATATTTGTTCCTATATACAAAATTTTGATGTAGCCGATGCTTTATGAGATACTATGTTTTAAATATTTCTAGCCATCCTTGAGGGCTAAAATAATAATTCTCCAAAATAAATATTTACTATAATTCACAAATTGGCCGCAAGGGGGACGATGGTTAGACAAAAAATGTCCCTAAAGTGCCTAAAAATTCAATGTTACCAATTATCATGCAGATGTTTTTATGAGAAATGTATTAATATTTTTAGAGCGCATAAGGTACGATAATACAGTAGGACAAGCCCAACAGCTAATTTGACAGCTCAACTGTTGTATCCAATAATAGCCCTCAATACCCAAAACATTGGTTTTACCAGTGTTAAAGAAGTCTATATAAATTTTTTTAATCCTGCCTACCTCCTCCCTCCAGTGGATATGGAACACCTTCATTAGGGTGAATACGTAGAATCAATATAAATATAGATCGATTTCGATTTTCGATTAAGAAAAAAAAATGCTCTCGGTATACCGAAATCGTAGCGAGAAAATCTATCTGCGAGATATGGGAAATATTACCTGATACACACATCCATATCCTAAGTTTAAGTTTTCGGATATAAAAGATTTTTTCCCATTTAACATCCTTCCGCACTTCATATACAATTTAGATAAAAATAACTTGTTCAAGGTTTGAATTAATGATTAATACATAATTTGTTAGCTGTAAAATATTGGTGAAAAATCGCATTAGTTCAGAAAATGTCAAGCGAAATCGGGAAAACCTGGGAAGGCAGAAAGAACCCAGCAATATAAGGCAAATTCGAAAAAAAATTGAGAAAATCAAGGAAAATCGGGAAAAAGTTCGTATTGCAGGAGAAGCAGAGAAATACAGTTAAAAGTTCGAATATTTTGAAACATGTTAGGTAACGTCGGGAATTGGTCTGGATAGTGAAGCGATAATGTTGGGAAAGCCGAGAAGGCGGGAAATGTTAGGAAAATTCAGTAAATATTAAATGAAAATCAGAAACGCTGATGAGAAAAACTAAGGGAAAATTAGACAAAAATATGAAAAGTTGGAAAGTTGGACAAATCAGACAAATTGGAGAATTAGAAAAAATGCAGGAAAACTCAGATCGAATCTGAAAAAATGTTGAAAAAAAGTTCGGAAAAATATTTTGGAAAGTCAGGGAATATTGGGGATATTAAGGGAATTGCATGAAAAAGTCAGATATATTTAAGCAAAAAAAATTTGTAAAACAGTATAATGGTGGTATCTTGTCGGGAAAATTGGAAAAAGAAATTAAAGAAATTCTATAAAATACGAGAAATAGTCGGGGAAAAATCAGATCAATTATGGAAAAGGTTGAAAACAGAAAGATGTCGGTTTGGAAAAAATGGCGATTGGAAAAATCCGATAAGTTGAGAGTTAAGAAGCTAGATGAAAGTAGAAGATAAAATCAATACAAATAAAAAGGGCTAAAATCGAGAGAAAGTAGATAAAGTTGCGGACGTTATGAAAAAAATGTAAACTATTGATGGCAAGCGACTGGATATCTTGCCCATTTTCCAGATTTTTTCCACTTTTACAGACTTTCCAGACACTTTTCGAAACTTGCACGATTTTTCCTGGTTATTTTCAATTTTCCCAGAATTTTTATAAACTTGTCTACGAATCTACATGACTTCTCCGTTTTTAGTCTGATTTTTTTTTATTTCTCCGGCTATATTCCGGCTTTTCAATGATTTTTTCCTATTTACTGGAAATGTAAATGTATGTATTTACTATGTATTTACTGTACCTTCACAGACTTTTTCCTTAATTCCCTAGAATTTGTCAAGATATTTCCCGTATTTTCTGGCAACTTTAGTACCATCATAAACAAATGGCGAACAATGAATTAAATTTATTTACCAACCCTACAAAATGAGAAACTTTATTAAACTGCAAACTTATTAAGTCAAGTGGTTGGTTTTCGATTTAAGTAAAAGAAATACGTTGAAGCTATAAAATACTTATAATTCCTATGACGTTTCCTCGTATATATAGTTCCTAGAGTCAGCCTCTTTATGTATCTTTCTTTAGAATCCATTACTACAGTACCATTAGAATTAAAATAATGACCATAATATTGAAAATGATCCATCATCCATACTATTCGTGGCTTTCAAGACACTGTTTCGTCATAATAATGTTTGAATAATCATTCTGATCTCCGCCGTCGCCAGAACGTTCACATGGAATTAAGTAAACGATTCTTATCGATTTCTAGAATTTTTGCAGAGCAAAATTCTTTCACAAACTTTTTTGGAATTAAAATTTTGCAAGTCTCGGTTTATGACCATTCTTTTAAAACCGACAGAAATTTAAGTTCCAAAAAGTTGGGAATCTCACGATGGGTTAATAAATATAGAATCATACTAAGGACATTACAAATAACAAAAGTTAGGACATCGGAAAATTTAATAATAATTCGAAAATTCCTTGGAATCAAAAAATTGGTGGAGGGTGAGGCGAGGAAGTGTTTAAGGATTTTATAATATATATAGGTAACTTTTTAATATATCAGCTTCGAGTACAAAAAAATCAGATTCAAAACCCCCATGCTGGTTAACCAACGCTCAAGGGGCGGAATGGTTACGATTATTCTTAAAATTTCCCGATTTTCATAAAACTCTTTGATTCTCTCCTCCCATTTTACTGATTTTCCTGAATCATCGCGATATTTCTATTTTGACAAATTTTCCAATTTGCATAACCTCTCAATCAAATTTAAGCTTTTCTGCTCCCGCTTCTTAGCGTTAGGAACGAGCTGAAGAAGATGTTTCCATAATTATTGTTAAATATGTAGAATAAAATAACAAATTATAAAAAGTTCTTATCAACCCGTAATATTCAAATTTATATAAATTTCTTTTTCGGTAGATAACGAATTTATGAGAAGTTAGGGAAGTAAACTACTCTTCCGTTTCTAGGATAGGATTCATCTGAAATATAATTTCATATTTCTAGAGAACAAGATTAAGGGGTGGTTTACAAATTTCTCAGAAATATGATATTCAGTATAACAAAATTTTTCTGTTGAAAAGATCAAAATTAAATGTACTTGTATCTTTCGACAAATCTAATAAACAGGGTTTTCTAAAAATTAATTCTATGAGCCCTGACCAGTAAAAAAACTCGGCCTTTTCAATAGTTATTATATTTTTTCTATAATCTTGGACGAATAGTAGACCCTGTTTTTAGATAAGAAAATTCCCGTTGGGGGAATTAAATTAAATATTATGAAAAATACTCCCATTGAAGTGTTACCCAAAATCAGTCGAATAAATAGAATCTATAAACCATGTCAGCACCAAAGTTACATTGCATATTAGTTATACAAAGTTTGTTTTTAAATATTTTACTAGTTAAATGTAGCCGAAAATTTTGGAATCCCATTGAAACACCTGCGATTTTAACGTATTCAGATGCATCATGCGGACCGGTTCACTGGTACAGCGATGAGTCCATAACAAAAATTGAAAAGACAGTTGAATTAACTGAAATTATTCTATCATCATCCGGATATGTAATTTTGCAACCAGAGAGTGAAATTAAATTTACTGAGTCAGGAACGAGATGTTCGTCAAAACTTTCAAATGTCATATTGCATGAAAGTAAACCGAAATCATGGTTTAATACAAGAAATTGGATATCTGAGGGAATAATAAATTCGGCAACCCCACATATGGATCAGATACCATGCCATTGTGATGGTGTCGTTTTCAATTCATCCAATAGTGATCCGGTTGATTTGCGATCTGTGAGTCAATTGAAAATCGGAAATATCACAATAAATAATGAAGTTAAAAATAGTGATCAGTTTCGTGATTTTCTATCAACGAAGTTGGGTCAAACAATGTTTCATAATTTTGCGTTTATGGACGTTCCGCCAGTGAGTTGTAATCCGCAAACATACTGCGGTTGTCATGATTACGTTTCATTTTCCGAATACCTACCTGAAGTATGTTCAAGGGAGAAATCAAGATGTCCAATACCAAAGTGTACGAATCCCATTCTTCCGATTGGCCATTGTTGTCAAATATGTGGAGACGTTTTAAAAATTAAATTACAAATTGGAGAAGATACGTGTGACATAGATCTCGATCGAATTAATACAGTAGTTTCAGACCACTTACGTAAATCATCAGATTATGTTAAGAATTTAGAACATTTTGTGGGATTATATCCTATGAATAAGGCTCATAATGTAATACAATTAATTGTTGTCGAGAAAGGGGAATATACCGGATTGACCTCGAACTTTATGACTTCACTAGCAAAAAATTACTACTTCACTGGTACATTAATAACCTCTTATAATTTATAATTTTTAATTAAATAAAATTAACATTTTAGGACCTCACACCTCTCGACTTCAATCCGGTCAACCATATATTCCTAACCAAGGATACAATAGCTTTACAATTATCTTTGTCAGCTTATTGATTGTTACAGTATTCTTCTATATCCTTCACGTCTACTATATACAAGAACCAAAATGGATGACAGGCCTTACCAATTTTCAACTATTCAAAACACCATTTGTGTTTGCACGTTTCGATAATCGTGCAGATGATAATCAAACTTTATGCGTTGACGTGGATTATGAGGCTGAAAGCGTTCCAAAGACACCTAGACGTTTTGATAACCCGTTGTACCAGAGTGGCCCTCCTAATGTGAAACATATTGGGAAGGTGAATGACGATGAGCTTATAACGACGCTAGGTCCGGTCCTACAGAATGAGGAATCAACATCGAACGGAAGCGATAATTTTCAGGAGACTACCGATTTAGTAGAAGTTGAGTTGGTTCCGGCAAAATCATAACATAATAATAGAATATTTTATTGTTTATACTTACTTCAGAAATAGTTAATTAAAAATTAAATATTATCCATAAATAACCATTATTCATAACTAAATTCTAGTAACTTTCATAATGAAGTTTGACTGAGTCATTTGTCGTGCATTTAGATAAACTTATAGTCACGAATTCTAGGAAATCCGAACTTAAATCGTAAATAACTATCGCTTTACATAATTAACTCAACCCTTCACTACTGTCTCCTCAACTAAAAGTATCATTGATACTTATGGTGTTTTCGATTTGGAGAAAAAATGCGACACAACATTAGTGTTGAACTATTTTCGAGTGAGTGTTAAATTTATT
>JANTOP010014762.1:0-14337 GCA_027564815.1 Symmerus nobilis | reverse complement strand
ATAGAGTTTCGCATTGCTTGCAGTCGTGCTCTACCCAAAGATTTATAAATAACCAACTTCTGATTTGAGAAATAAAAATCAACGTGAAAGTTAACAGCGTGTTTTCCTTTCATTTTTTTAAGGGTTTCCTATTCAGGCGACTACCCTTTGATTTATAAGAAGTCACAGTTGACTCTTATAATTGGCTCCCCACCTCGGGCTGATAATTGACTCCCAACGTGACTCTTATAGGTACCTAAAATTTGTCCGATTTTATTTGGAAGTAAATAAAGCCCACAGCCTGCATTGGGAAGAATGAGAACTCCCTTAAATTCAACCATTAACACATTTTCTGACCACCGGCTCTTTTAAACATCGGGAAATTGTTGTTTTATATACTTATGATGACTCCCGCGGCTTATTGTCTTCTAATGATTTTTCTAATTTTAATTGAATTATTGCTAATTATTTGGGATATTCTAATAAATTTTCTATAAATTTTACAAACTAATCGACTTTTCACAACTTTCTAAATTTTTCCACCGTGACTTTAAACAACCTTTCCTGGGAAATTTGTACGAATTTATTCTCATTTAATCATCTGACTTCTCCCCGATTTTCCTGACATTTATTAGAACAACTTCAACCTCTTTTTTCTGACTTTTCCCTACTATTTTCGGTAGCGTTTTCGATTTTTTTCTAAATTACCTAACTTCATTCCCGATTTTTTCCATAATAATTTAGAAGGAATCTTCTATTTAATTTGAATATCTATACATGATCTTTCTCAATATTTTTATATCGAATTATACATATCTAATCATATCTTATATCTATAAGCTTTATTTAGTATGACAATACCAATCCATTAATATTCCTAATTATAAATAGTGAGTTTTTATAATTTTATAATTCGAGACAAATAATGCTTTTAAACTAATCATAATCACTATTAACAATTTAGCCGCTCGTCTGAATTTCTATGAGCTGATTACCATAAGTATTAGTTTTTATTAAAGTTTATATTACAGTGACGCTTTTATTACACAATGTGCTAAAATACAGACCCATTAAATTTTTATTTATGCGACAATTTGCATACATTTCAGAAATAAATACGATTGACTGGGATATCCCACATATACAATTCATTTACGGGTATAAATATTTATAAAATTTATGTTACTCCCGGAAATTACAATTCCTTAAAAGTTAGAAATTCAGTTTGAAATTCTGTAGACACGAAATACCACAAAATAGAATTTGATAAGCTTATTCATAAATTATATAACCAATTAACCACTATATGCAATATGGTTAAATAATATCATGAACCTGATTAAGAAATGTAGTATTTCGTATCGTATTAAGTTCGATCTTAAATATATTTTATCAATAATCGCAGGTTTCTCTTTCAGACCATCGAAAAGAAGGAATGTTACAACCTACCCCGTTGTCTCATACTAATTGTTGGTTAACAATGTTAATTGTTACATGTCAACTAATAGGTGTACTTATAAAATATAAACTTGCTAATTATTGAAAATGAAGCTAATAAAAATAAAAATTTATCGCACGTCAATATTTGTACAAAATTATACATTTGTATACGTATGCAAGGAAACGTATCAATGTTTGACTATACAAAATAGTTGTTCTCGATATTAGTTTTCTTATCACCAATCATGCTTCTCTAATTGCAAAATTTTATCGCACATTTTTGTTTCTTGTTTTCTTCATTTTTTCTTGACTTGTTTTTTAATTGAATTTTGTAATTAAATAATTTCGACATATTTTAAAATTTATATATACAATTTCATGTCGATTGACAACCAGCTTTTTAAAGTGTTCCATTTAAAAGAACATTATATTGAATTTGGTTGTTTTATTCAAACTCTACCTGTATCGGATAATGTCTGAAGCAGTTGGTCGATATATATAATAATTGTATCGCAACTGTCCGATTTATCCCACCAACAAATGGACGTCCTTCACAAACTTCCGGCTTATCAAATGGTCTGATTTCTAAAATTGGATACGTAATAATTGATGAGCTATAAATATATACATTGTTGGCCAAATTTGGCTGCTGTTTATGGGACATTTAGAAATGGAATTGTCAATATAAAGACGGTTCTTTAAATAACCGGATATTAAAAACATTTTTGATGTATTTCTGGGACGAAATTGATTTCATTGTAATTTAAATGAAATTCAATATGGGGATAGGGATTCTGGGGTTGATTGTTTTGAGATTTTCATTTCAAATGATTTAATAATTTAGTAATCTGACCAAACTGTCTAGTATATGGGATGGTGATCTACTTAGGAAGGGATAGTCATATTTAGAATATTAAGTCTAAATATTAAGTCATCAATTTAAAAGTACAGTCAACTCTATCTAAATCCAAATCGGCATAATTATTACTTTATCTTGCTAAATCCAACTGATTTTCGAAGGAATTCATTTATTTTATTACTCAGATGTTCAAGACAATTTTGATTTAAAAAATTGTAGTCAATTAAATACCGGAAATTAATCAATTTCTTAAATTAAAATTTTTTGAATTTCTTCAAATTCAATTTTTGACGGAATTGGAAAAATTTCGGAGAATTATACTGTTTTTATGATGTACCCCATTAGAAAATCGGGGGGTTGATTTTTTGAAAAAGTTTGTTCTACAGTTTCCTTACTATCCTCCTAGAATTCATTTCGTATAATCAGATTTCCCTTTTCCTTAATAAAATTTTCAGGAAATTTAAGTTTCCCGTGCGACTGTCAGGAAAATTCTACAAAAACCGAAGGTTTGAGACGATTTTTCCAAAATCTGAAAAATTTTCTTAATTAATTACTTTAAAATACCCCCTGACCTTATGGTATTGCAAATTTTTCGGATAATTGCTAAAAGAAAATTTTTGCTAAAATTTTAAAATAGAGAAAATAAACGAAAGTTAAATATTGAATCCCGAGAATGAACATGAGAGTTTTGTTACTCAACCTGTCCCAAAACCTCATTCTCATATGCCGATAATCTGTAGATGCAATATCGAATCCAATACTCCTAAAAGTTGAAAATCAGAACCAGGGATAATCGAGAATCAGTCTTAAAGTTAGAAGGAATTATAGGAGAGTCGGAACAAGTCCGGTAAATTAAGTAAAAATGGCGAGATAAAGCGGCGTAATCAGGAAATGGTGGGAAGAAAGTCCAATAAAATTCGAGTAAAATTTATAAAAACACAGAAAAAATCGGAAAGCAGAAGAAACAGTTTAAAAGATTCTAAAAATATCGGGTCTCGGAGATTCAGGAAAATTTGGATATGGGAACGGGGAAATCTAGCAAGAAATATTAATTAAAATACGGGAAACGTTTTTTTACATTTCGGGATTTTTTCTGATTTTTTCGAGTTTTCTCGTTACTTTCCCCTAAAAATGTCTGACTTCTCCATAAATATTGCGCAATATTCCCTAATTTACCGGGTTTGAGTTTTGCGTTAAAATACAATTCGATTGCTTTATTTTCGAGGATTTTCTTCTCGACATAGACGAGACTCGGTTTTTACAACAAATTTTCCACTTTTTGTGTTTTCAGGCTTCTTGACTTGTTCTCAATATTTTATCGGACTTTCCTGATTTCTTCTAATGTATACGGATAATTTTCCTCTTCTTTTTTTCTCAAACTTTTTCCGATTTCTCCTAATAAACCTCAAACTTCCCATGAGCTTTTAAAAGCTTTTGTTGAGCTTTTGTGGGAAAATTACAGATTTGATTAAAATATAATTATTGCGATAAAAATTTAATTATTCAAAACTTTAAGCTTTCGCTGAGCTTCTAAGTTTATATGGAGCTTTTGCCGTAACACTTTGAATTTCGTTGCAGTTAAATTATTTCGATGGAAAATAGGTTTGAATGCAAATAGAATTACATCCCAAAGTTGAGGCTTTCTTTGATAATTAAAAGCTTTTGTAGAGCTATTCTGGGAAAGTTTAAGATTTGAATAAAATTTAATTATTCGGATCGTTATTTGAATAGAAAATGGATTTTTAGACTAAAAAAATTAAGTTTGAAAGTTAGAGCTTTCGTTGCGCTTTTATTAGTTTGGATACGCTTTCTGCGAATATTTCATATTTCAATTAAATTTAGTGAATCGGATAAAAATTTGATTCCAAGTTATATAAATAAAAGCATTTTAATTTTAAGCTTTCAATGAGCTTTTGAGATTTTATTTTTTTTGGGAAATTTAAAATTTCGTTAAAGAATCATATTCGAAATTCTAGAACACTGCAAAAATAATCTAACATTTTGCAGAAATATTCTAGAATTTTGAAGAAATATTCTCGATCTTAGCAGAAATATTCGAGAATTTTGCAGACATTTTCTAGGGAATTTTGCAGAAATATTTTGGAGAGTTTTGCAGAAATATTCTGTAATTTAGCAGAAACAATCTGGACATTTGCAGAAAGAATCTGAAATTTTGCAGAAATAGGTATTCTGGAATTTTGCAGACATTATTATAGAATTTTGCAAACATATTCTGGAGTTTTGCAGAAACAATCTGGACATTTGCAGAAATAATCTGGAATTTTGCAGAATAATTCGGGAATTTTGCTGAAATAATCCGGACATTTGCAGAAACAATAATCTGGAATTTGTAGAAATATTCTGGAATTTTGAAAAAATATACCGGGGACTTTTGCAGAAATATTATGTAATTTTGCAGAGAAAATCTGGACTTTTGCAGAAAAAATCTGTAATTTTGCAGAAGTAATCTAGAATTTTTGGGAAATATTCTGGATATTTGCAGAAATAATCTAAAATTTGCAGAAATATTCTAAAATTTTACAGAAATATTCTAGAATTTTTAAGAAATAATCTGGCCATTTGCAGAAATAATAATCTGGAATTTGCGGAAATATTCTGAAGAATTTTGCACAATTATTCTGTAATTTTGCAGAAATAATCTGTAATTTTGCAGAAATAATCTGGAATTTTGTAGAAATGTTCCGGAATTTTGCAGAAATAATCTGAACGTTTGCAGCAATAATCTGGAATTCTGCAGAAATATTCTGGAATGAGCCATGAACAGTGTAAACTTAATTCTAAATTTCAATATTTTAAACTTTCCTGCGAACTATCAGAGTTTCTCTAAAAAGTTCTAATTTTTCTGATGTACTCCCCATGTATCGGCGCCCCTTAAATCAGAAGGTTAATTTTTTTCAAAAATTTGTTTTACAATTCATTCAAAATACTCTTAGATTTAATTTCTCATATTTAGATTTTCCGATTTTGTAAAAGAATTTCCCGGAAAATATAGAATTTGGAGAATTTGTTAGGAAAAAAAATATCGAGACCGCTGATTTTTTAAAAATTCCTTAACAATTTCTCATTAGATTAGAAATTGTATGAGAAACTTTTTTCTCACAAATGTTAGGAAAATTTTGAAAAAAAAATTGTTCGAACTTGATGAATTTCTTACAGGACGATTTATGACTGGATTTTAAAAATATAAGTTGTATGAGATTACAAATTAAATTAAAAATTAGTCTCCCAACATAAAGCTTTCATAGGCTTATGAATCTAGGAGTTAAGATTTTTAAATGTTATGTTACGTGACGTTTAATAAAATCAGCTTAACTTAACAGAGGATTGAAATAAATAACCAACCGAATAATAATTTTATTATTATTCCGTCGCTGTATCGAATAGCTGGATGGGTACGAGGTACTTGTTATGTACGATCTGTTCAGAATTTCATGATGATTATCTAGTCCGGTATTCACCGAGTAGTATCGAGATCCTTTATTTGTTGTTTCACGTGAATTATTTCCCTTGAGTCTCTACCATATAATTAAAGTCTATAAATTAGAATAAAAAAATATCATTTTTTTAACAATGGCATACGAAACATATCTAATTCATTCTGTAGAGCAGAAATTTTTTTTCCATCGTTCCCGTGCTTGATTATTTATTTTTTTTCTATCATCTACCGAAACAATAGCTTTATGTTTATTATCATGAGAGTATCTCTGTATCCATCATGAAAAAATATATATAAAAATTATTGTATGTACAAGTGTACATTGTATACAAGTACATTGCTTATAAAACATTACAACTAACTCTTTATTATTATTTTATATTATTTTTATTACATAGAATTATAAATGATCCCATATGTTCTCTTATAATAATGGTTGTAGGTCTCTTCGTCATCATCAATCCGATAGAAGGAATATCGTATCGCCTCAAAAACCACTTCTTTCTTTTATTCTAAAAAGAATGAAAAATTAAATGTAAAATAATATGCCTATGTAATAATGATAATTACATAATATAATACAAAGTATTAAATTATTTCGTCTAAAATTATATTAAAAGTCGGACGATCCGAGAAAATATCCCAATTAACGTATCAATTTTAATTTTTAAATAATAATAATTAAATTAAATTAAATTGAATTATTTATAATTAAAGTGTATTTAGGACAATCGGTAAATAATCATTAATATATTGATTCAATAACGTTAATTGGGTCATTCGCCTTATATCTATTTTTTGTTATGTTAATTCACATTGAGATTTCAAAGTAACGAAAACAAGTCTTTATTTTGTGGAGTACCCATGGTTATGTTCCGATACAACAAACACCACAATTACATTGGCACTCTTTCTGGATACATGAGTTTCTGGTTCGATAGCTTTGGCTTGTTTGAACTGATTTTACCTCTTAGATTTTATGTCAGTTTGCTATCAGGGATTTATACTGAAAACCAAAATTTGATATTACTATCTTGTACGAGTACTAACATAAATAACATACTCTTAAATCCCTCGTTATGTTAGAAGTACGTGGATGAATTCGTATAAATTCTATATACGAAATAAACCGGCCCGGCCTGGAGATGAAAGAGAAAATTTGATGGTGAAATATGTTGAGAATGGAATGGAAGAGAAAAGAAATAAAAAATGCATTTATGCATATTAAAAGATATGCAATTAAAGTTTTATAACATTTTTTTCTCCGTAAAATTTCATTTAGGTCATTTACATGCGGTTGTTAGATTGACGGTTTGGGTTCATATGAAAATTCAAGGTAAATTATCTTATAAATTCTATACAAATAGTTTCGACTTCTTCTATTAAGAAATCGATCCCAAAAATCAACCTCTGTAATCACCTGTAGGTCCGTTTGGAAGAAATACAGAATTTCCCAAACATTTTCTTCGGGACCTGAAAAAAATAATTATGTAGAATTGTTCCTAAAACAAGTAGGGAACAAATTGATTTCTCAAAATTTAAAATAAATTAACCACCGAATTTTGGTGGGGGTTTAAATAGGGCGATATTACTACTCAAAAAACCTACTATAATTCTCCGAAAGTGTTTGAATCTCAAATTTTGAGTGAGAATTAATTTAAGGGATGATTTAATAGAGCTAATTATGTATTAACTTTAAGAGGTTATCTAAGAAGTTGTATTTTTAAATTGACGGTAAAAATGTATTTTTTAGAAATCGAATAATTTCCGAGGATAAATTAAACTAAAAAAAAATTGAAATCCGCCATTTATTTAACGAAATAATTATACACAGAATTATACTACCAAATAAATATTGGACCAATCCATTTTTTAAAATATAAAAAAATTAACATCCGAATTTTGAATTCAATTCCTAATTTTATCCCAAAATTCCCGAATTTTTGGCAACAATTCTTGACCATATCCAACTTTTCAGAATATTTTTCCAGTAGCAGTAACAGTATACCCTAAAACCAGTGGCGTGCGCTCAAAATCACCATGAGGTGTGTAGAAATGTGTATGACCTACGTGACCTATTCGTATACGATCAGGGCGTCACTTCCCAACTTATATGGTTAAAATCCCCTTAAAATTGAATTTGAAAAAAATTCAATGAATTACGTTTGGAAATTTTTTTAATTTTTTAATCTAATAATGGCAAATTAATAATAAGCATTTTGGAAGAGTTTTTAATAAAAAAGATCACTTTTTTTCAAAATTTTTCTGTAAAATTTAATTTTCCGGGAAATTTTCTTAAGTAATCGGAAAATCTAGTTAGGTGGCAATAAACCAAACGGTCCAATGAGAGTATTTGTTAAATAAATTTTTCTAAGAAATCAACCCCCTGATTTTAGAGGGGTCGATATAAGGAGTGCATCAATAAAAGAAGGGAAACAGGTACAATTTCACGAAAACACGGAACGGATTTAAATAGGGGATAATAACCAGGGGGATCTATCAATGCCTTAACTGTGAAGGGTCCCAAACTATGTGATTAAAAACCTATAAAAAAGCACCTTGTTAAAATTACACTATAAAATTGAACGATTTTTGATCGAATTTCTAAATGACGTTTTCTTTTCAAAAATTGTCTTACTTAACTAATGATGGCAAAACCTTTCTAAGTAATTTGCGAAAAATTTTTATTGAGATTTGTGTAACAAATTATCGGTTATGAAATTTATTTTATTTTGGCCAAAAAATCGAACTTTCGGACACTCTACTGGAAAAATTAAATTTCCCTGAACGAATCGATAAAAATTATTATGGGAAATTAATCCCAAAGATTCACTGAGGAAATTGTAGCTTTTTCAAACAGTTATAAACTATATCGTAATTTACGCGACCCCTTACCGGTTGTGTCCTTCTTTTTCCCAAGACTTTTAACGACTTTTCCAAACCAATTTTTAGTGAAAGAATTCTTTCAATTATTTTTGAATGCGGTTTAAAAATTAGAAATCAATTTTAGGAAGATTCTAAAATCTTCGGTCAATATTTAACAATTAATAAAATATTATGAAGAGAAATTTCGGAAAAAAGTTCTAATTCTAGAATTTTGTTAAGCGTTTGGTATATAAGCGACAAAATATTAAAAAAAAAAAGGTAACTTTCTGAGGAAATATCTGTAGTTCCCCGGAAAAACATACAATTTTTAAATTAGCAGAAGTAAAAATTGGTTTTAAATTTTATCGATAAAGATTTAATAATTATATATATTTGATCTGGCTGGGCCATATATGAGAAGGTGTGCTCTGCGCCTTCTGCTCATTAGGCTGCACGGTACTTCCTAAAACATAGGGTCGATTTCTGCTATTGGAGAAATATTTCGTTAGAGAATTTATTCTATTAAATCAAATTCTCTCTAGCGAATTATTTCCCTTTAAGTTAATAATTTTTAAGTTATTAATTAAGTAAGCAATACTCAATTTTAACGGAAAACTTTTAATACATTTGAATTTTAAATCATATATTTATAATTTTATTTTTTATTTCATCTCCAATTTTAGAAAAATATACGTCTATTACTAGGTGATTATTTTCTCTTAATTTTGATGAAAAAAATTTCATCCAAAGAGGATCGAAATTAGTTATTTCAAAATGTTAATAAAAATTTCTATATTAATTCGGCAAAAATTCTATAAAATCAGTTAAATTTTGAAATTTAAAAATCGTTAATTTCATAATAAACTAGCTAAAAAACAGCCGATAACACAGGTCAACACGAATTTCGAGTCTAGTTGTAGATGCCAGATTCTTGTTTCTTCTATGTAACTAATTAAAGGAAAAATAGTTTTATTAGATAAAGTTTGCTTTTGTAGAAACCAGAACGATATCTCGGACTATAAGAAAAATTACCTATTATCTCAATCATTAGTTGTAAATAACATTTAATCAAACTTCAGTTTCGCATTTAAATCAATTTTATTACAAATAATAAATTAATAACATACTACAAATGTAAAAGAATTGATAAACCAAGTTCAAAAATGAATATTTCTGGCACTTTTTCTATATTTGTATGGACTTTCTCGTATCAAACCCCAAACGCAATCTCCCATCTTACTCTCATTATAAAAAAAAAGCAAACTTTTTAAGCAATAAATGAAGGTTTTGGTTTTTATTCTATGTATAGAATTAGAATTTATTTATTTAAATATAAACTCAAAGAATTTTTTTTATTTTGTTGACTTGTGTAATTAGCTGATATTTAGGGAATAAAATCGGGGAATATTTAATAAAAATTCAATGGGCTTTCTTACTGGTTAATTAAAGGTAGAAAGAGATTTTTATGGATTTAAAACCATTTTAATGTCTAACAATTCATAGAAGATCATAGCCAGCTTATTTCCAATCTTTCTCTGAAGGGCTTTCAAATAGTGGAGTAGATAACATTCAAAGGAGTTAGTAGTTTTATAAAACATAAAATATTGTATAATAAATGCTCCTTCAATTCTAGTACTTTCCTCAATGATTTCTAGAAATAATGAAAATCTCCAAAGAGATTTTTCAAATAATCAGAAGATTTTAGATGGTTGACAGACGAACCGATCGAACATTTTTAATTCGAATCTTATGACTAGGAATGAATAAATTTATGCTTCTGGTGAATGGGAGGGATTTTCATTTTTAAGACCATTTAATTGCAGTCTTAACTCAATAGAAGTTAAGGAATTGCCTCGAATTCATACAAAATACTTCTCAAACTCAAGAAGGGATCTGCATACCTTCTGAATACCTTAAAATTGCCCTAAATTACAATAACATAAAAATCTTCCACACGATTTTAGGTTTTAGTATCAATTATCAAAATTTATCAAAATGGAAAAATTTTATTAAAATCAAAATAGATCTCCGAAATATTTGTTTGTGCTATTCTAGTTTGGAGTATTTTGTATCGAGTTTTCTCGGCACATTGTATTCCGATTTTCACATTCTTTATTAAGCTTGATTCAAGAAATCTTTAATTGAAGATTCACTTACATTTTTAATCGACAGAATTTTAAAATTAATTTAAGCCCAAGAAAAGTAGTCCCCAATATTATAAATATCATTTTTTAAAAGACAATTTTGTGTTTAAAGAAAAAGATTTTAATTTTGATTGGGAGAGCTGCAAAATTCAATTTTTTAATCAATTTAATACATTAAATTCTAATTTTAAAAATTTTGGCAATGCAAAAACAGACCATTCCGTTATTTTTTACATATTCGAATATTAATTTGGCAAACATTTTATAAAATCAGCCACGATTTGAAATTTCAAAATCGTTAAATAATTTCCGATGTTTCATTAATTATCCAATAATTATAAATTAATTACCGATATCCACTTGCGAGTATTTTAAAATTTATTTCGTCAAATTCTCTGACACCGTTTCGAAGTTAGGTTCGAGCCTGAAATTTTACTTCTATTATTTCTATTATAAAATTCCCGAATATTAATCAGTAGACGATAACTTCAAAATGGATCGATCGGTAGATTGAGATTAATGTTACGTCACAAAGATAACGGTATCTTGCGAGTATTTTAAAATTTATTTCGTCAAATTCTCTGGCACCGTTTGAAAGTTAGATCTCTTCAAATTGGCAATCATTTAACCCATTAACCATCGATATTTAATTCTCCACCGAAATCAGTGCTAGGATTGGCAAAGTGAAGATTAAAAAAAGTCTGGCGATTTGGAAATTTTTTAAACGATTTTTGTTAGAGTTCGAAATTGAACGTTGAATTTGAAATCCCGACACATTGAAGTGAATTCGAATTTCTACTGTTTGGGCGTCCGATTCTGATGAGTTCTCGCCCAAAGAAGACTGTTGAATATTTTACTTATATTTTAAAAATATCTGGGAATTGATTTAACTCTTCCTGAAATTCCCAAAAATTACCTAAAATAATTCTTCTTCTTCCCGGATTCACAGATTTTATATTTAAAATAATTTTAAAAATACAACTTGTTAGATAGCCCCTTAATGTTTATATGTCATTAACCGGAGTAAGTGATCCGCTAAATGGGGATCGGTACTGAAATTTAAAAATGAAAAATTTTTCAAAATATCGTAGTGATTTTTCCGAAAATAAATATTTAAACGCCAACCAAAAATCGAGGATTAATTTTTTTAAAATTTTGAAAAATTCCATTCTTCATTATTTATTTGGGAACAATTTTGCGTTATTAGATTTTCCCGGATCGGAAGAAAATAATTAGAAAATTCTGAATTTCTTCAGAACGGTTCGGAAATTCGAAAAATCACTAGAAATTATTGGTAATCTGAAACCCCGATTTTTGACGTAATTTTTAAAATATAACTTACTAGATAACCCCTTAATATTTGGATTTTATTAGCTTTATTAGGTCATCTCCTAAACGAACCCGATTTTTATTTTGAAATTTAAAATTATCTAGGAGATTGTAGAATGTTTTTGGAAAAGTGGTAATTTTCTGGTTTCATCCAACTGAAACCCCTACCTAAATTCGGGGGTTGATTTTTTTTTTTATTTTAAAAAATCAATTTGTTTATTATTTATTTGGGAACAATTCTACGTAAGTAGATTTTCCAGTTCCCGAACAAAATTTCCCGGTTATTTGGATTTACTTCGGAACTCTAAGGGGGTCATTGATTTTTATACAAAAAAAAAACGAAAATTTTTTTTTAAATTTCAATTTAAATTTATTTAAATTCAATCTTCAGAGAATAAATATATTTTGCATATTTGGACAAATTCATTTTGGATAAATTCATATGGCATATTTAGAGACATATTGAAGGAAGTTTAAAAATTTTGAAATGGATTCAAATAGGGGATAACTAGAGTGACTTTTTTGAATTACCAAATTTACTAATACAATCGAGTTTACTTTAATATATACAGAATCTCAATTTTTCCAGCATACAGACTAAAAATCTTAATTATTAAAAATAAAAATAAATTTCTACAAGATGAGATAAAATCTGAATTACGATAATAACCATAGGGGTTCAAGAATGATATATAATTTGTACAGAAAATAACAAAATAATCCGATTACTGGAACGAAAGATTCGTCTCTTATATATCAAATGAAACGTTAACTTTCGTCTGAATATAAGAAGATTCAATAAATTCAATGCAATTATAACATTTATTGCAGTTGAATTATTATAAATATATATTAAGTACTTTTTTTGATGGGTTTTTCAGTAGCGTTTAAATGAGGAAACTATTATCCTTTAACGATACTCTCAAGGATAATTAACAAACATTATTGTTCTTCGATGTTCTTGTAATATCTTTTATTCTGATGACCCCATAAAAAATCATCATCTTAATTTCATGAGAAAAGCAATTTATTTTATTGACACAAGAAATTTCGTAAATAAAAAACTTTCGATCATAAAAACATAAACTTCTTGTAGTTCGCTACTGGTTTTAATTTTATTTTCATTCATTGAAAGTAAACAAAATATTATATTTATGTAGGGGGCCCCCGTAAAACCCGTCTCGTAGAAGAATTTAATCTTAAAATTATCTTCTCGTTAAAAATTGGTGTATGTTTTTTATGGGGATATTGTGATGATGATTGTAAAACAAATAAAAATATTTGTAACATAAATAAATTCAATAATATTATTATTAGTCACTTATAATCCAATCAAAATTTATTAATAATTAAAATGATCTGTTTGTAATTTCATAAAATTATGTATACAAAATATTACTTGTAAGATTATCCGTTCGAATTGGTTAAAATCGTAATTCTTTAAATAATCATAGTTACTAGATAGGAACACCCTCAAATCTTTACTAGTAATTATAAATTTCTTTAAGATATTTATTTTGAAATCGGTAAATACAAAGAAATTTTATATTAAGGTTAAGAAATTAATTAAAAATTTCCAGATATCTGTCTAGTCTCATTAAAAAGCGTGGATAGCGTTTATTCATTTAAAATGTATAAAAATCGCAGACTGGTTCTGTTTCTGCAGGAAAGATATGGAACATGGATTTAAAAACGTATAAAGATATATCTAAAGCTTTAAGATTTCTTTGATCTTTTAAGTTTACGTCGAGCTTTTCAAGGAAAATTTCAAATTTGATTCAAATTTAATTCATCGGATGGAAAACAGATTTCAGAAATACTAATTGTGATGGTAATTAAAAGCTTTCAGTAAGCTTTTCTGCTGTTTATAAAACTTTAATTAGAGAAAATTCTATATGTTGTTAACAGACAATTGTTTGAATGGAAAATAGATTTCAAGTCGTATGGATTTATATCTAGAATCAAACGCTTTTATTGAGCTTTTAATTTTTTAGCTAGATTTTAAGAGGAATTTCAAATTTAATGAATAAATCAAAAAACACATAAAAATTATATAATTGTAAAATTTTAATAAAAAATTTTCAGTAAGCTTTTTTAATGTTTTTTTTTTATATATTTTTATTTATTTTTTATTTATTTAGAACAGTAGCGTGCAGTCTAATGAGCAGAAGGCGCAGAGCACACCTTGTGCTATATAAAGATAAATTGGATTTGGCTCGGGCTATATTGAGTCCGATACGCTACGTTCATTTTAAATTTATACT
>JANTOP010014751.1:0-14337 GCA_027564815.1 Symmerus nobilis | reverse complement strand
GGCACAAAACCGATTAAGATGGAGATACCTTGTTGATGCCTTATGTTCCCGCGCGGAATAACAAGACGAGATGATGAATATACATTTTTGAGTAATATGTGCGTTTTTTCCATGATTTGGTATTCGATATTCGGCCGAATAGTACGCAACATTCGGCATAAATAATATATAAAAAGTTCAGCTATAAAGGCAAGTTCTATCGGTTTTTCGAATTAGCGCATAGGACACCGCATTCAAACCCTGGGTAGACCCAGGGTATTAAGAGGAGAGGAGTAAATTGTTGTATACGCCTAACTTTAACTTTAATTTTATAGAAAAACACTCGCGTATATTCAAGAGCCTTAGGCCATATTTCAAACATCCACACTTGTTCTCTATCGAACTTATAATTACACTTCAATGGCTCATTTAATTGCGTTCCAAAAATTATACTTCCTGGTATCAGAAAAATATTAAATGGCAATCAGCACCACCTCTTTTATACGATAGTTTAGAGCTGGGCCCGAATTATGATATTTACTAATCCGATTTTAGTTTTGTTTTTTGGTTATACTAGACAAATTTATGCGTTCAAATGTTCTTTAATGCAATCAACTTCAATATAGAGAACTAATTCACATACCTAATATTTAGGAAGAGCTGCAAGAAAAGAAGTTAAATGCGTTAGCTATAATGCACTACCTTGGGGTGAAAATTCCCGAAACATACCCAAAGATAGTCATCACTCATCACAAACATAAAAACATTTTGTAGAACATTTTGAGTTTCGTTTCAGTTACATTATTTGGATGAAAAGTAGGTTTCAATACGAATAAAATTGATACTTGATAAAATCCGTTTAAATTGAATAATCAACCCACAGTTGATGCATTCTTGATCATTATAAGCTTTTGTTGATCTTTTGTAGGAACGTTTCATATTTGATTATATTTTATTCCGATTAAAATTAGATTTCAAAACATTTTATTCAAAACTTAAAGTTTATTCACAGATTTTTAAATTTATTCCGAGCTTCTGTATACAAATTCTGGATTTCATATAAATCAAATATATTGGATTGAAAATGTATAAAATTAGTCGTTCAACATAGTACATTCATAAAGTGAGTGAGAGGGTGAGAGATAGTATGTGATATCGTAAAAATATCAAAAGATTCCAAATTTTGAACAGAAACTGTTTAATTTGGGAATTAAAATCACTACATAAAAATAATATTATTTGTTATATACATTAAAAAATTAGATGAGGGTCCAATTTTGGCCAACTGTCAATATGCGGAATATTGATCGTACAGGAAGCGGTGGCACCTATACGCCTAATCCTTTTTTTTTAAACGGAGCATGTGTTCCAGACTTATGTCGTGTTCAAATGAGCACGGGGTAGAAATATGGTGGATTTGATGGATATCTTCAGAGTAGAGATATAGAGAATATGGAGTAAATATTTGTAAAAATAAATGATAATTATTGAACATGGAATGGGAATCCCCACAGTGGAAGCAAAACAAGTAATTAAATTGTCCGCGTAAAAACATACCAAAATACGGTTTCAATTCGGAAACTTTGAAAGTCTTATTTACTAGAAAACAGTGGTAGGTGAAATCTCAGGTGAACCATTGGAACCGAAATTGCTTACCCAGAAACGGTTAGAATCTGTCAGAGGTTGTCATACCGCGATTATTGTGAGGATTACGAAAGTGACTTAGTCGAGAGAAGACAACTGGCTACCATTCAACGTTGCATTATAATTCACGCACAGTAACGTCCATCGATAACATTAGCGATCTATTCGCTGGTGTATTCTAAGGCTAGATACGATTTATGATTAAATCCTGACTCTCCCAGGGTAGCCATTTGGGTAACCTCTTTAAACACGCTGAACTTCCCATGTCAATGACTTGAAATTGCACTCCTCGATAAAGATTTCTAACTTTATGACATCAAGACATAAATTTGATTAAATTGGAATTGATTTTAAAGAAATTTTTATTCGTTAGCTTCCACTGAAAACATGAACATTTCAATTGGCTAACAACAATGGTCTAAGGTTCAAACATTAGATGGCCAAGCTGTCGTATTTTATGAGAAGCTAACCTTTGTACATCGTTACGATTACATATGTCGAGTTCGATTGTCTTACCACCGGTGCATTCTGTACACTAATGTAAGAGAAATCAATCAAATTTAAGATTAGTTAGAGAGAGATACAAATGAAAAGTGGGGAATAGCGTGGAATAGTGTAGTCAAACAAACTCGACAATAGTTTCAAAATCTTTCTTTGTTTTCGAATTCGTATTGCCATGTGTTAAACTTTAGAGATCCTTATACTCTAAACAGTTCATACTACTCTATTAATAAGTCACTTAGAATATTGCAGCATTATGTGATCTCCGGTAGGACAACCACTTTGTGAATGTTGGAAAATTTAAAAAGAAGTTTATCTGGTATGAATTTCGAAGGCTGGGCTGGGTTTTACAAAACTATCCTCCCGCCATTCCAGATGAAGTGCAACCTGAGCTTTGACCAGGCTTTGAATCGCTTAATGTTCGTCGATTGTTCCTCACTAACATTGTATTGTATTGTAAATTGTAATATAAATACACTCCTGTGTGCTAAATGTATTCATATATTGAGTTATTTTATATACCATGTTTTAGAAGTATAATTTATAATCTATAGATATAGTTAATCAACAGATGTATCAACCAATCATAAAATCAACCAAAAATAGAAAATTCCAAATGTAGTAACATGTGATTATCGAATTCGTCATAAATCGAATTATTTCACATAATAAAATAACAAATGTTTAGAAATAATTCACATGATTGAAGATTATATTAGTTCTTTACCTGTCGTCATTAACCATTTTAAGTTAATTGACAACAAGCATATTTGTTTTTTGCCTATTTCCATATACAGGAGTCTTCCGTACTATACTAATGCATAGTACGAGGAACAGTGATTGCTTTTCATCCTTTACATGACTATCCGATATCATGCGGCTAGATTTCGACAAAAGGAGATTGAAACTCATTATTTTTAAATGGGATCACGAATCGAATCCGTACTCCCTCTTCCAAAGGCTGCGATGTTGTTGTCTGGCACAAGGTAGATGTTCACCTAACAATAAGTTAAATATATCCTGAAAATGTTCAGTTACAAATTTTGTCAACCAGTTGATAATTTTACGTAGTTTAGGTTGTTAGATAGCAACAGATTTCTCAATGATTTTACTAGACAAATTTCCTTAACAAATTCACACCTAGGACATTGGAATTGTTCGTTGAATCGATGTTGACAAAAACTCTACAGATAACAAATGCTCGAAATGCAAAAACGCTATCACCATCGCATATGAAACAATGTATTATGTCGGAAAGTCGTTTTGATTTTTTACGCGAACTGGTTAAAAATATACCCGACATAAATTTAGCCGATGAAATATTAGCCGAATCAGGAGAATTAACACCAACGACCAGTCAACTACCGGCTGTCGCAAATGTAACGTTTGATTGGAATGGTGATTGTAAAATTGAAACGGCTACCAAAAGTTCTCCAATGCCAACAACGTCATCCTATCAACATAATTATGTTCATTCAAATCAATCTGCCACCACCGCAACCCCACTGTTAACTGTTAAACCCCATTCATTTCAAAAGCAAATATCATTGGATCCAAATTATACTAGCTCTACATATATGTCAGCGGCACCAAATTTTTATAAAGAATTACCAGACTGTTCAACTAGTGCCGGTTACAGTTTTCAGTTTAATCCAAACAATAGTAATACACAACCAAAGCAGACGGTAATAAAGAATAACGGTAATAATAAACGCCCGGAGACTGCAGTTACATTAATGAGGGATATTCGATCACCAAAAATGGTACGATTGGATTCAGCACCAGCAAATTTAAGTTCAAACGATAATCATACAGTAGTATCACGAACTAGTGATCCAACGCCATTGAATAGTTTATTAAGTTCGATACCTGAAGCGGCACTAAGTAATTCAAATAGCATTAATCAATTTAAGTACCAAATGCCATTTTCGCGTATAAATAGTTCACCTAGTACATCGGTTACAGGATCTATTACTACTCATAGTAATCATAATCAATATGCTTTACCATCTTCATCTACATCCTACCCGTCTACATCAAAAGACGTTTCAACCCGATCGGCCCCCATTTATAACGTCGACGTTACCTCCAATTCGCCAGTCATTAAAATCGATTATAGTAACTTAAATTTTAATATTCAGTCAACCAGTAAAGGAAATGAAATGATTGGAATGGCAAATAAACAATATAATTTGCCATCAACGTCTATGGAAAACTTAACACCATCAATAAATATTGATTTATCAAATAATTTTATAACTGCCCAACCTGCATCTATTTATAGAAGTAATAGCACTAATTCTAGTAATAGCAATAATAATTGTGTAACAACAAACTCAATATTTTTAAAATCGACCACTAGTTCGTTGGATATGGACGAAGATTACGATAATATCTAAGTTTTATATAAAAAATTGGAAAGAAAAACTATTATTATAATTAACATGAAGAAAAACTTAATGATTTTTTTTTTAGAATATTTGAATTTGTTAACAGGCGAGGCGATTGAAAATGAATGGAAAAAAAACAAAAATAATAATCAATGGAATTGTACCTTATTAACTAACTATTTTTTTATAAGTGTTTTCTATTTAATTCATAATTTAAATATATTTTCTATACATAATTCTCTCTACACTACACATTTTCATTCAAGCTATTAAATATTAAAATAGGATTTATGATGCATATAGTAAATATATCTATATTTATAACTTATTATGATAACTTAAATACCTACAGCCAAAAAAAAAATTTTATTGTTAATTTATAATAGACAAATTGTTAATTTAAGAGTTATAATTAATTTTTAGCAATAAATGTGGTAACGCATATATACTTATAATATAATATAAGAAATTGCCTTTGGTTCTAAGAACATGACACATAATTAACAACCTTTCTGAGATATTTCGGAAACATTAGTTATTTCAAGTCTTTAATTAGAAATTGACATTAAATAGCGCAACTGAGAAAATTATCTTATATATACCTGAGGAAATTCGTCCATAAACTGACTTACTACAGGTTTAAATTACTTACGTTTTATTTGTATAAATCATTTCATAGAGCATGCTACTTAATAATTGATTTTATTAGATTGAACAAAATTTTAATTGTTTCCGAAAAATGTCAAACGACTATTGTATGAAAATACTTGTACATGCTTTCATAACTTTGCCAACTCTAATGCAAATAAAATAATTCTCAATAAAATGGAAACAAAGATAATTCAATTACAGGAGGAAGGAAAGTCATAATCTAGGAAATAAATATCTATACTAAATATAACTATTTCTTGCAAATCTAACTTGAAAGACGTCTGGGCGATTACAAAAACCTAAATTCAACAATCTAAATGCATAAAACTTAATTTCATTCATGTTTAGTCAGCTTAAAGCTAAAAATGATTTTTCAAGTAATGTATTATCCCGTCAGTTTTATTCTTTTTGCGCGTTTCTTACTTAAAACAATTATAATAATTTTTGTTATTGTATAAATTTAAAGTATTAAATATTTTCGTTAATATTATTAATTTTTGCGGTCACCAGATTTGTTAGCAAAAATTGATTAAATTACCTAAATGACCGTGGCTTCTAATTGCATTATAATAATTGCATTATAATGTCAGATTTTAGATGATCAGAATTCAAGGCAATTAAGGATTAATCACGATTTTACCAAACTAACGAATCTAAACGAAATGAAAATCTCCCATCTATTTAACATGGAATTGTGAATTGGACACTTAACTTATAATACAATTATAATAGAGTTTAGGATGACATCAATAGGAGATTTAGGTATTGGTTTGGTAAATTCGTTTATTTTAGTTTAAATGAATTTGATCTTTTCCCTAATATCAGTTATTGGAAACATGTATCATCGATGGTGAACAGTCGTCGAAGAAGCCAGAGTAGAAGGAAGGAGTGGAACGAAGTGAAGGCTCTGGCGCAGAACAGACTAAGATGGCGGAGATTTGTTGATGTTCCCGCGAGGAATAAAAGACAAGATAATGATGAGATGATGATGGTATAAATTAATTAATTTTTTCTTTATTAAAAATAATATTGCCTTTCCAACTAGAGTTTTCTCAATATAGATTTCGACGTAGCATAGCTTGTAAAATGATTTCAAGCTACGTCGAAGGTCAGTATTGAAAGCATTTAAATCAGTGATTACCAACGAAGCTTTCTTGAGTGCGAAAAATATACAATTACATATATGAAGCTTTAAAAGCTCGGGCAATTTGGGTAAAATGGGTATAGGCGTGGTAAACAGGGATTTAAATGTATCCCCTGTTATGACTTACACTTTGTAATTCTTCTATTACATAACTGATACAAATTTAAAAAAAAAACTGCAAATTACTAGCCTATTAAAAAACTAGGTTCAAATATTTTCCTGCCGACATCCCATGTAACTTTTGACCTTAAAATGAATGCTAAATTAATTCTTTATTCAATGTGTACAATGTACAATGTACATACTATATTTATCTTTCAAGTTACATGATATGACCCCATACCAATGAATCATGAAATTCCCTAGACAGCGCCGACCTTTGCGGGTATGAGATAGGGCACCGCCCGAGGGCGCCAGGCTGGTTGGGGCGCTGAAGGCACGCACGAGCTCAGACCAAAACTAAGCACAACGACTCACACATGACTATACATAAATTAATCAAACTTATACTGGTTTTCTCCATGGACATAATCGAATTTTTGTTTAGTAACAGTCTCAATTTCAATTCAATAGGGGCGCCCTGAAGTATTCTGCCCGAACGCGCCAAGAAGGCCAGGATACTGTAAATACGCATGTATTTTTTATATTTCCGGGTGGCATCTTTGTTTTTGACATTGACGTATTAATGTTATTTATATGGGCGGGGCAGCGGATCTAGATGTGTAGATTGGTTCAAGATAATGCAATCAGATCGTTCAGTTTAAATTATCAACATCCTCCGCGAGCAGAAACGAGAAAAAAGTTAGGTGTTATTCGTATAGTCTTTGATACGAACGGAAGTATAATTTATTTCCTCGTTTCTGCTCGTATCTGCTCACTATAATAGATTTTGGATCAATCCGACTAATGCATGTACGTACGGTTAATTTGAAGAAACTTTTAAAATTAATTCAATGATAAGAAAACAATTATTGGCCCAATATCATTATTATTTATTCATTATTAATATCTAATTTTTAAAAATCTTTTAAATCAAAAACGCATTTTTATTTGCATTAATACAGGACGAATATGGTTTATTTTATTATTATTTTTTTAATAATATAATTACCCTTATCTAAAATTTATTATTTCTCTTAATATAATTAATATTTTAATGTTTATTTATATGAAACATTAATGAACTATTCAAACTTAATCATTTATATTAATTAAAAATTTAATTAACCATACAAAATGTGTATTAACTGTCCGCATTGAATAAACCTCACTTATCCTTATAATCTGCACTGGTGTAGTACTTTCGATCCCTAATTTTAACTTCATTTATTTAATTTGAACAAAATTGTTCTGAATATTTCATTTTAATATTTTAATTTAATACATTATAAATATATATATGTATATAATATAATATATATATTTATGTATTTTTATTTACATTTAACTAAAAAATAGATTTACTATGAAATGTATGTGCACTTAAATTTTTGATTTTTACGAATTTTGCAACTTTTAATTATTGAATCAATTTCGATGTGGATGAGTAATTGAGTAAAGTAATAATTTATTTGTTTACCTACTTAAATTGTTTGTAAAGTTCTTCATGAAATAGATAAAAAGATTTAATTGTTCTCTTCTATTAATTCTTTTGAATACTAAGCAGCTTAGGTTTTCCGCTCCCCGTGTAATTCTTATTATCAACGTTATCGGGCAATGGTGCAATTGTTGATGCCGAATCCGTTATTTCTATTTTATTTGATTAATTGGTATTAGATTCCAATCCGTAATTAAGTAAATTCATGTTTGCATGGAGAATATAAGTAAAAGGATTTAATATTAGATATAATATTAGATTTAACTATTAGTTCAATAATTTATTATAATAAACTAAACATATAATTAAATGTAATGCTGACAAATAAGTACCAAAATGAGGTGTTATTATAATAAAGGTAATTGAAAAACTTGAAGAGAACGTAAGCTGATCTTGCGAGTAGAAGCTTCAACTATCTTTAGCTAGTTATAGTTGGTGTTAGATTTGGTGATTGTTACTTTTAACTTATAGCAGAAATTCACAATGAAAATGGTAGAGCAGTTTTAATAAAATAAAAATAACTTTAAATTAAAGGAAATAATTTTATTTACATTCGAAATAGTTAACAAACAAAAATTTTGAATTAACAGAAACGAAATTTATAGATTTTCAATCTTACTTGTATCATTTACTGTTGATGTTGAATTCAAATTTACTTGATTATTGAGTTGTGCGAGTGGTGCTGCAGGTATCTTTAATTCAAGCAATGTATTATTGGAAGGAGCTGGAACTTCATTGACTGTTATATTTTCGCCATTACGAATAACATCTTCGAATGTTAGGGCCTTTACAGGGTGTAACGTTTTTTATGTCAAGTGATGATATATATAAAAATGGAATCTTAAATAAAAATTATTCAGATAAAATGAAAATAATTAAAATTACCTCTGGTGTATTTATCATCTGATTAACACCAATGGATTTCACTCTGTTTCCATTCTGCTTCATTTCTTCAGTCAATAGATTCATCGATTCCGCTAATATGCTGGTCTTGTTTTTCATATATATTAACTCATTCGTATTCCTCGAAGATTGTTGTTCCAAATCGATTGTTTTCTTCTTGTATTCAACCAAATCATTTTCCACTGATGTTAAATGGGAATTCATTTTAGCCGACGATTCAGTTAACTCCTCTAATTTATTTTTATGTTGTTTTATGTCATCGTCTAAACCGTTATTTTTTTGATACAATGTATAATTAGCTGTATTTAGTTGTGTGGATAAATTCTTAATTTCATTTGTAAAATGTTCGGTAATATTTTTGACTATTTCATTAGTTTTATTTAAATCTGTACCGGCGCTTGATAGTGAACCATTTCCCGTTGTTTGTTCAACTAAAATCTATTTAAAAAAAAAATTAGATTTGATTACAATTCAAATATAAAAATAGTTCACCTTTAAATTTTCGTAGTTGCTCTTCATTTCCGTTTCCGTTTCTTGCATTTGACGATAATGCGTTTTGAATTCTTCCATATCTAACGATAACGCTTTAATTTTAGCACCGAAATCCGCTACATTTGTGACCAAAACGGATACTTGACTATTTTCTGAATCTTCCTTTTTCCTTATTATATCATCGTTCAATTTACCAAGCTTTTAATTAAATTTATTAAATTATGAATAGACTAATTAGCTAGCTATAGAAAAAATTACCAGAATTTCGAAGGAATCAACTTTCTGCTTAAGCAGCAATATCTTTTCATTAATATTCGATTGATTTTTTTCTAGTATTTTTGATGTTTCGTGGCACGTTTGTAAAGCATCCGGGACATTTTGACTCATTGCTAAAACTATAAAAAGCCAAAATAATAATTAATTATAACAACATTAGTTTCTATAAATTTAATTCAAATTCCAAAATTTAAAAATTGGGATAATTTTGTTCAGAATATCTCAATTAGTATCTGGCGATCCATGGACATTTTTCATTGTAAATTTACTTATTGTTCTTCATATTTCTAATTATTAGTTTCCAAAACTCTAAGTGTTAACTTTCTACAATTCCTTGTATATCGTTGAAGCTAATTGAAAAAAAATATTCCCTTCCCCTCCTGAAAATTCGGACATTTCGAAAATTAAATCGAAAATATGAATACTTTATTATAATTGGAAAATCACGTGAAACTATGAAAATTATATATCCCGGCTTTCCATATCCGCTAAATTTTCCGATTTTGATTTAAATTTGTTTTTAAATTTTCGGATATATATATATTTTTAAATTGTACCGGTTATCATCAAACTTTTTCGAATTTTACAAAATGGTGTTTTCAGAAAATTGAATTTCTGATTCTTACTTTTCAGTTCTGGAATTCGGTCGTGTAGTGTTACTAATTTTATGTAAAAATTACCTATACCACTCTTGGAGTTGATTTAGAACAAACATTCTAATGTCGCAGGTCTAAATCAGGCGTCTGCAACCTTTTGTGGCTTTGGGTCAAAATCAAAATGTGAGTATTAAGAAGACGTTTCGGGTCAGTGGTATTTTCATTTTAAAGCAAAAGTGACTGAAAAATGGGATGGGAAGTTGAAATTTGTATGAGCAAAAACCGGAGACGTTTCGTTAATGGGCTTAATCCCCAAGTTCTTTCTCCCGCAAGAGGGGCTAAAAATATTTAAACCGTAATATCTCGTAAAATACCGGTTCCAACAATATTTGATATACTATGGGTGGATTCGTTTATTAGATCTGTCGAGTAGAGTAGTGTCGGCTAGATTAAACAGTGCAATGCCGTGTAGAATAAAATAGTTCTTAGTTTAGTAGACTAAATTTACACCACGTTCCCTGTTCGTTTATTTGTGGAGTAGAACTATCAAATATCATATGTTCTACGGATATAAATATATCCGCGTACATCCGTATAACCCTATAAATTAGCATCAAGAAGTCTAACAACTTAACATCCCAATTAAATGTCACTTTACTCCATTATTTCTATCAAAAGTATTCTACCGAACAAAAGTAGCAGTTCTACTCTGGGATAGAACTATTAAACGAATCCACCCTATATAAGAACAAATGTTGGAAATGAGTAGATGAAAATTGACAAGTTGACAAATATCCATCTTCCAAAATGATGCCATCCGCTCTTAGATGGGAAGTCAAGTGGGTCAAATGGGAAATTCGGTTACCCGCGGGTCATAAGTTGCCGACCTCTAAATAATATACAGATGAGATGTAGTTTAAAAGGTAATGTGCACGTACAGGGCTTAACGATAGTAGTATTCTATACGATATATTTCAATAATTCAACTCGCAGAATTATATATTACTTTATAATTTCGAATTTTTATTTATACAATTGTAAATTAAGGTAAGGTATGTACTATATAGCCAAATACTTAAAAGTTGTTCATAAAAAGATTTTAAAAATTGAAAATTCGTATAGTGGTAGGAATATCTTTTATTATCTTACCTCGTTCAATTTTAATTCGATGCTCTGTAATTTGTTGCCTCAAATCAAAATATAACCAATACATGAATCCAAATAACAAGAGGAGTGTTAGTAGGAAAACTAATGGACCACAAGTTCTTAAGAATGAGTATCGTTTAGTTCTACATCGACTAGGAACTCTAACTTTTGGCTATAAATATAAAATCAAAAATTCTATTGGTCTCTACCTTTATGTTTTTCTTCTCTTTAATTTCAACAAAAAAAAAATATTCAAATACCCATGAATAATCCTGTTCTTGATCATCTGTCGATTGGGATAATAATTGATCCTGTGAATTTATACCATTACCAGCTTGCCGTTTATTGCCTGACGTACTACAGGCACGTTTAGCCAGTGAATGTGCTACTAATGCATCTAGTTCCCGACGTTTTTTCATTTTTTTACCACCCGTACGTAATGGGACAACAACATGCCCAACCGATTCCATTAAATTAATTATTGTTCCCAATTTTATTGAGTATTATTTGCATAAAACACTTGAATAAATACACTATAATTTCGGTTGAATAATTATCTTTAGATTATTAAAAATAAATCATTATCGAATTGTAAACATTTTATAAATTGAGCTCCATTTCAACTAGGTTTATATTTCAAATTTCTATGACACAAGTATAGGTATACGTATAATATTTATGTGTTTCTTTTACTATACATTTTTAAATTAGGGGTTGAAATACAAGGAAAATCGATAGAAGAACTTAATAATTAATTAAATCGAATTACTTTTCCTTTAACTGTTAATATTTTTAGAAACCCAATTCAGAACAGCCATACTAATTCATTGAAAAATATTATCACCAAAACTACCCTTTCGCACTATCTCGCCAAAAATAAAATAAAAAAAAATCGATAAAGTGGGTAGTTTTCGTGTCGTCATGGATGTCCGGAGAATAATTCTTCGGAACTTCTCTTACGCTCTAACCCGCGCTCTCTATAACACATAATGTTATGAAAGTAAAAGTTATACAGATTTATAGGTAATTCTCGTCTCGTCTATATCACTATCTATAATTCCATAATTTATGGTAATAATAACATTTCAGAAGTTCGATGATACGTTCAGACTGATAGTAGGTACAAAATTGAAATTGGATTGAAGTTCAAATTTAACATATTCCTAGTTTTTTGGGGTATAAGTAATCCTCATCAAAGAAGCAAATTAGTAATTCAGTAAATACAAATTTAAATCAAATCGAAATACATTAAAAAATTAAAAAAATAGAATTTTATGTAATAACGTTCGCAACGAAGCGGCATGATTTATATTTACGAATTAGCACTTGTGTCCAAGGCATCGAGGTAGAATAGTTTGATGTTTGTAATGTGGAGTTAATACGACCCTAATACGTTAACATCAAATACCTATATCTTACAGATCTATATTAAATTATAAGATTGAAGTATTACTGTATGTTATCTGCCAAATTCTTCTTTACGAAATAACACAAAATTTTTTTGAAAAAGTGACCGAAAATTTAATACTACCTAGGACTACTACCACTACTAATACTACTACTAGGACTAATTAGCAATTAACCATAATGTCGCCACAAATGTTGTCTTCTAATACAAGAAGATCATTGGTGTGTACAAGGTCCTAAAAGGACAGGTCCTAATTTCTTCCAATTTAGATAAGGGATCGTTCAGTTTGATTCTGAAGAATCTACCTTTCGTGTATTCATAAATCTACCATTTAGTATTTTAGCGAATTTAACTTATGGTTTAGTCCATCATGCGAGACTTCATCAAAAGGCTGGGTAATATACAAGTATATCGTTCAGCATACTTCTTTCTTTTCTAAAGCTTTTTCAATAATATTGCTTATTCTGTGCACTTGATCTACTCGTATCGTTGAATGTTATAGCTGAACTACACTCGTTAGTTATGAATCGAATTCAAACGAGTTCCTATCTTCTACATAATAATTTCCGATATTATCGAAAAATATATTTCGCCGACATGCGCAATAAAATGTTAATGTATAAGTTTGGTCAACTGGTGTGGTATAAATCAACTGAAAGACTACTTCCAAGTTTTGCTCTCAATAGAAATACACTCGTATAACTTATGTGTACACATTCAACGAAATGTATATACAAGTATAAAACCAATGACTGTTGTGTATAGACATTTCGTTGGTTGTGTACACAATTCCATATAAGTTATAAGAAAGAAAAATTCATGAGAATCAAGAAAGTCACGTGATGGAAAAATTTGAAAGTAGTCTTTCATTTGACTTTCATTTTCAATTGTTCAATCAATTTATAATGTAATGTAATAAAATCAATAGCCTTCCTTATTACACAATATATGATGAGATTACAGGTACAAAATTTAGGTCTTCAAAAAATACCGAATAAATAAATTATTATTCAACACTCCAAATAATATTTATAAAATTTTGACTTGCCATTAAACAAAAAGTAAAAATATTACTTCCAATTAAATAGAAAAACTACAGAAATAATATTAAAGCTTATTTTTTCTCAGTTAAAGCTTAATGATTTTCATGACAGATTTGATGATTCTCAACCAAACTTATGCATTAACATTTTGGTGCAAATGTCAACGAAATATATTATTCGATCTGATTGAAATTTATAATGTATTTAGATTAGGATTCGTTTGGATTCAATTTAATCCTAATGAGTGTAGTTCAGCTATTAGTTACGAAAACTAAACTGATTATTTGGGACGAAGTTTTTTCTGTTGATTATTAGCATGAGTCTTTTTACAAATAATTTATGAAAATGTTTCGACACAACTGGTATAATACCGAAGTTGGTCCGTATAACGATTTTCATATGTTGGTTTCTCTGGTTATGGTACCAACATTAAATAACTTCTGCAATTTTCCATAGACGAGGTACAAATTTGAATCTAAAAGACTGAGGGAAAACCCGAGTTAATATTTTTTTCTGTTTCTAGATAAACAAATGAACAAAATGCACTTTGTCCCGCTCAAAAATTCC
>JANTOP010014740.1:0-14344 GCA_027564815.1 Symmerus nobilis | reverse complement strand
TCATCCGCAAATAAATTGTTAGATCAACCCCATATAAAGTTTAATTCAAACTTTTAAATTGATGGAACCAAATGAACTATGATTTCCATTTGAATCAAATATGATTTTGTTGAATTTACAATAATATTATTTTCAGTGTAGATTGTAATAGCGTCTTGGTTAAAAAAAAATGAATAACTCAGTGATTTTGTAATACATGAAATATCCTCTGATGGATGTGGTAGATATGGGGCCAGTCTATCAAACCGTCCCAATTACAATTTTTAAATGGTCATAACTCGGCGAAAAATGATCCTCTCGGAAAGTTAAAAAGCTGTTGTATTCATCATTAATAATAAAGTTTATTCAATAAAATTAAGGTTTATTCATTAATAATAAAGTGATCAATACACTCTTTTCAAAATTCATTAAATCTCTGTTAATTTAGAATTAAGTTAGTTAAAATTCGACACCTAAATACTAATAAGGTTAAATTTTCAATAATCCGCCAAATGACTGAATATTTCGATGTTGAGGCGAAATTAAAAAAATAAACAGTAGGTGAAAAGTTTATCAATCAGGCGAAATCAATGGAGTTCGGAATTGACTATATTTTTTTTTTATTTTTGTTATTTTATTCGAAAGAACTTATAAAATAAAAAATACGATGTAACACATTTTTTTTTTCTGAATCACAGACGTCATAATTTTACAAAAATTGACAAAAATTGAAAACATACCAATTTTGTAATATACCCACCATAAAAACTACCCGTTCGATTTTAATGATCAAGGGTGGTTTAGAGAGGGTGAAAAAATACAAAAATGGGGATGGCCGAAAAACTACACTGAAAAAAAATGAAATGAAATATGTTAAATTTTTAATAAATTTTTTTTTGTGTTATTGTTTTCTCTAATATATTATAAAGTTAATAAAAAAATTAGAGATGTATTATTTTTTGTTTAATTTATAATTATTTTTGTATTTAGTAATGTTTAAATATTTCTTCATTTAATAATATTAGATTAGTTAAATTAAATCATATGTATACTGAGAGGCATGGAAAAAAATTAAAATTTATGTATAATTTGATTTAATTCTAGAATTATAACCCTTTGGCAAAGTTTCAATGGCATAATTGTCTGAATTTCGAATATTTTAACTGAACTACTTAAAATTCGCAAATCTATGTTCTACAGGAATTTTTTGCCATTGGTTTCCTTCTTTTATTAAATATTCGAAGTCCATTGATGTTTTTAGTATATTTTCCCATTCATGGAAAGCCGTAGATGATGGATGATTGATCTATCAAATAAAATAAGAAAAATTTTTTAAAAAAAAGGTGATTTCCAATCGTTGTTGATTTGACATATTTTTCACCACTATAAAAATCATAACGAATTGTACATTATGTACGTATCGGATAATCATCAAAATAACGTGATAATATTTATTATTCATGGATAAGAATTCCATTCCATTCTGGTAGGTCAGGGAGAAAGGACTATAAAAATATACCGTATATAGAAAAACATAAATAAAAAATAAAAATAATAATAATACTTTTCCAGATAATACATTGAATTGTAAATTTTTCCTACTGTTGTTTTATCAAGGATATGATCCCCTAATAAACATTCACAAAACAATAACCATACGACACCATTTGTTGTTATTATTGGTATAAATTATTTACCAACTAAACATTAATATGATGTAATTTATGTAATACTATTATGTTCCTCCCATATTATATAATAAAACAAACAATCAAATCAATTTTTCTATTAATTTTTTCTCTCCAATTTTTCAGATTATTCGATTGAGTTTTCCACCAACAACAACTAAAAAAGAAAATCGTTATTATGTCACACGTCGCATCGACCGACATCCGATAGCAAGTCAACTGAAACTATACGGGTATATTGTTGCAATTTTGGAATGTTGAAAATATTGGAGCATGAACTCCGTATTGGTCGTGAATATTTCCAAATCCATTTCCAGAGTTTGTACGTTCACATCCCCATATCCTATATGAAAATATGGAAATGGAATTAATAATAATGAAAAAATATAAAACAAAATTAAAGATGAAAAATAATTCGACGAGGTATAAAAACCGAAATATAGAATAAACGATATAATATAAACGGGGATATATTCGGAAAATGGAGCTAATGGTATTTATCCAACCATGGAATTTGTTGGTAATGCAAATTTCCATCTATTGTATGCGAGGTTTTCATAAGGTTGACATTTTGGATATTTGCCCACGAATCGCTGTCATATTTTAGCCGAGTTTTAGTTAAATTTTTTTTTGTGTAGCTATACCGTTCATGGAAGTGTAGTTGGCTAAATCCTGGATTTTGTATGGGAGTGAGAGTGTTATACAAAAATAAAAACCGGATATAAAAATAAACTGTAATAAAATATTATATCCTATGTAACAATATTTATGTTATTGAATTAGTAACAGGAAATTCTATGGAACATAAAAGAAAATATATCTAATACTTTCTTATCCATAAAAAGTAATTACTATGGATTTGAAAGCCTATATCCATCCATATCCATAGAACAAAACAAATATATCATAATTGAAATAATTTTTGGATCCATGTGCGTTTTATGAAATCGGGTATGTAAAAAATCTATGTCGGTTGTGTTTGAAAAGAGAGGAAATGTTTGGGGTTGTTCGGGGAACATAAAACAATGTAAAAAACAATTTGCGAATAAATATAAGCGCTGAAATGACAAGAAAATGGGTCAACTCGTTATATTGGAGAAATGTTGAATGTCGAAGTGAAACTAACAGAAAAGCGAAACAATTTTTTTTATTTTTTCAGTAGTTAAATTTGCTTGTAAAGTGCCATTATTATGTAAATTGTTTGCCAACAACAGACAAAATCGTACATAAAACAAGAATATGTAAATATTTAAATTCATTAAAAGGAATTTAATATTTCGTTATACTTTATGGAGGGTTAATACTTTAATTGAATTTTTTTTATTTACTTTAGCTTACCTTCAAGGACAATTGGACGACTTACGGTTATTTGCATAAACTTTGAGATTTAAAATTGAAAAATCATCTTCATTTTATTCAATACGGTTGGGGTTCTATGGTAGGAATGTAATAGAAATTAACAGGTGTTTTTCAAAAGTTCTTTTACTGTACAAATTCCAACTATAATGTATATTTTAATTTATTGATATTATTCCAAATTCTCAGAATTAATTAGTGAATATGTATAATGTAGCTTTTATTTTCTATTTGATTGATGTTCGAAAATATTACCGGATACCGAATTCGATTCAAATTACATATATCTTTATTCACAAGAATACACCACATTTATTCAAATTCTTGCGACAATACTATTGGAATATAATGTTACAAACACACGCAATATAACCACCGCGAAACGATGGTTTCTTGCAATTTTAAGAGTATAACTTGAAAATTGGATTGAAAATTCATCTAAAACTGAAGTCACGAGAAAACATGGATATCCTGCTTTCTTTGGATCTCTCTGGAATTGTCTACACCTTATATGACTTTTTCTTGCTGATTACCAACCCTTTTCCCCGTTTTCGTATCTCCTCAACGACTTTTATCAACTTTAAATGAGTTGTTGATTATATTTCACGACTTTCCCCTTCATTATCGGCACTTTTCGGGTTTTATGCCAAATACCTGGATTTTGTGATTTTTTCCGGACTATTTGGGTCCCAAAGGAACCAGAAAAATCAGAGAAAATTGTGCGCATTTGAGTCTCGAAAAATGTCGTAAAATAGTAGGACATGGAACTCGATCAATTAGTCAAGTCGAAAAAAATGGAAAAATTAACAACTTTTTATAATTAGATTGATTTTAATCAATAATTTGAATCCTTCCGGTCACCTACAACCCATCTTACAGCTCACAATTCCCTTAACCCCAATTTTTGGTGAGTTTCTATAGTGCTCTATTTCTGGCATAACGGGACGAATGTGACCCATAACTCAAAATCTTCCAATTTTGGCAAAAAGTGGTTAAGTTGGGGCGAAATAGTTTGGAAAAGTCTTGAAAATAAAGAAAAGCAACACGACCGTCAGGAATTCAGAAATACAATTTACAAATTTAGAATAATTGAAAAAATTATGGAAAGTCAGTGCAATTAGGGAAAGTAAAGTGCGAGAAAAATCAGAATGATTCGGTAAACAGTCCAATTAAGGAGAAAATTAGTCGAAAAATTACCGGAAGAATTAAGAAATTCAGGAAGAAGCCTGGGCAAAATTAATTGATTATTTCCCAGTTATTAATCTGTTTATAAATCGCCAGAGATTTTTCAATTCCAAATTTTATTAGGAAAAGTTCGTTTAGTAATTTGACTAAATTTTCTTTCCCGGATAAATAGTTCATAATTTTCCATATTTCTAATTTCTAATTATATTCTAATTTTCAATTTCAAATGGAAATAAGAAATGTATAACTGAATCAATCTTGAATTTTCTTGATTTAAACTTGCTTTTTACTGATATTTAGAAAATAGTTCTTAGGTTTCCTGTAGGTTATCCACCTCTGAATTCGATAATAGTTAAGTTCTGTTGAGCCTTGATAGCGCTGACATTAACCATAATGTAAGTATAATAGAAATTAAAAAAAAAATTTAAACACTATCTTTCAGAGATATCATATAGACATCCCTAAGGGCCGGAACATGTAGAGGATATTCGATAAACGATAATAGCGTCAATAAGAGCGACGAGAAATACAACCGTATATTTCATTGCTTATTTCTTTGTTTTAATCGCATATTTTTATGGTTTTTATTTTTCATTCTTTTTGTGCATCTACGTTTTAATATAACAAAGAGAAAGCAAAATAAAAACCATAAAAACATGCGATAAAAGCAAAGAAATATGCGCTTGTATTTCTCGTCGCTCTTATCGACGCTATTATCGTTTATCGAATACCCTCAACATGTTCGGGCCCTAAGACATCATTGGTTAGGAATCCCATGATGAAAACCCATGTAATAGGTGTATCGTGCAGACAACGAAGAAATTTTGTTGTGAAAACACGATCAGCATTTGTAAGAAAATTAGTGAATTAAAATTATTTTTTGAAAATCGCCTAACTAAATCGCCTACTCGAAAAGTACGAATATGGATTTGTTCAATCTGAAATAAATATTTCTCGCAAAGATATGTCAAATTTTATGTATCTCCAATTCAGAAGCTATTTGAAACCAGGGATGAGCAAATTTGTACTTAGTTGATACAAACCAAATTAATTTTTATTTATCTACTTTTAATCATTTAAATATTAGATGCTCGCGTATGTATACTTAGTAAAAAAAAAATCCCGCAGTAGTTCAATTCTTAAATGTTTGAATTACTTCTTAAACTATTAAAAATGTACCTAGAGTGGTCCATTTCTGTTTAAAACATAAAATACAATGAAGGAAATTTCTAATGTAAAATAAAATAGCTCTTCCAAGAGATTTTGCAATAAAAATCTTCCCAACAAGAAAAAGCCGGTAGTAGAATGATCTATCCACAAATATCTTCAATAAAAGGGCATTTTTCCAAATAAATAATTTGTATAGAGAAATATGAAAACTTTCTGCCAATATTCATAATAGAATTATTAAATATCCGGCATAGAGAATATCGAAATAACAAGCCAATACCGGTATTTCGGTATTCAATTCCGGAACTTGGGTCTTAATACCAATATATTAAAAAGTCAAAGTTTTGTTGTGTCAAAGAATAATATTAAAATATATTTGGATTTTAATAATTCTTCAACATCAGAATTCTTCAATAAACTTCAATAGTTAAATATTTTTATATAAATAAATAATGAATTGAAAACGAAATTTAATAACACTTAATGGTTTAAAAATTGTTCTGCTAACTCGTATCATAAATTTCTAACCAAATGTAATAAAAAGTGTACAGACTTAAACTTACGAACGTCTTAATTTTATGATTAGAGCACACTATCCTCATTTTTGATAAATACATACATATCTCACTCTTTATACCTCAGGCTTCTTATATGGTATCACTTTACTTCTCGCAAAGTGCCGATCCTAAAGTTAGAACATATTGAAATTTAACGTTTTGCATTGAAATGATATACCCGTTGAAGCTTTAAATCCGTAGTTAATAAAAAATAAATCCCAGTTACGACAATTTACAAAGTAAATTTTTTTAAGTATAGGTACTTATCAATTCTTATTGCGATTTCATTGTCAATATTGGAGCAACTTTATTGTTCTTCAAGAAACGTATTCCCACCCATAATTATAATCTCTTTCAACCATACGAATCTACCAAATACCAAATACTAAATTCGTCTGTGCGAATATGCGAATCTAGCAGAAAATCCCAAACAACGGATGCACGGTGCAACCCAATTCAAGATTGTTTAAAAGGAAAACCCAGGGTGTAAACACTTGCCCAACTATATATAATGCATATTGGTAAGAATATGTTATATTTGCCAAAGAATTAGTAGAAACACACGTACAATATTCTATAATTTTAATACCTTAACGTCTCGTATAAGTAAAAGTATATCTAAATTTTCCACCTGCGAGAATATCCTGAAAAATAATTTGCATTTATAATGTATATTTCTTCCCTGTGTTTAATAGTACCATTATCTTAACCAAATGGTATTTACCCACAATCTGAAATATATTTCTATCAAAAATATTAGAATGTTATACTCAAGGTAAATTGCTTTATCCTTATGTAGTTATCATTCTCGCATAGAAAATATATACGTGTTCCATTTCACAGTTCATTCCATCCAACATTGTTTCGGTTATTTTAAAAATTATTGGTTGTTCCATATACATTTTCTCGCTTTTCGCGATATTATCGTATTTTCAACTTTCTAATTTCATTAAATTGTTGGATTATATGAACATTTTCCAACATATCCGGTTCTCATTCATTTCGCTAATTGTAGTAAGTTACTAGATTTTATGATTTTATGATTTGTATTAATTATTCCGATTATTAAGGAATTGTTGAATTTAAATGGATTATTTCATCTCCTATTCCATTGAATATTTTCCGATATTAATAATATTTTCAAGGAATTTTCTAATTTAAATGAGATTGATTAGAAACTTCAGAAGATGAATTTTGAATTATCATAATAATCTTAGCGACCACGAGAAAACCCACCTAGTATGTCAAAAAACGGGTTACGAAATTAAGAACTGTTTCGGGTACTTTGAAAATATGTAGAATCACATTTGATAATTTTAAGTGACCCACTTGTGTTCTGAAAAGACAGTGTAATATATAAACAGACAAATAATACAATTGATATGACACCAATTATATAATACTCTATATAGAACAACCTAATCATTTATGTTTTTAATTTTATTGGTATTGTTTATTTGATTTATGCAATATTCTGTAGAACCGAGTCTTTTCAGTATATGTATCTTCACTTTAGTGGCGTGCAGTCTAATGAATGCGCAGAAGGTGCAGAGCGCATATGAAGCATCAACAAAATAGTAACCAATTTTTATTGCTGAAAATTTCTAACTCAAATTATTTTGTTTAATAACTTTGAATGAGCTTTCGAAATTTTTGAAACATTTTTTTTGGGAAAATTTGAAATTTTGATAAAGGATCGTATTTGGATAGGAAATAGATTTTTAAACGTCAACAATTTAGTTCGAATGCTAAAGCTTTCATTGTGCTTTTAATAGCTTGAATAAGCTTTCTGCCAAAATTCCATACTTCATTTAAATTTAATGAATAGGATAAAAATTAGACTCCAATTTATTTAATATAACATTTTAATTTTAAGCTTTCAATGAGCTTTCGAAGTTTTAAAAGCTTTATTTTGGAAAAAATTGAAACTTTGTTAAAGGATCGTTGTGTGGATAGATAGTAGATTTTAAAATTAAAAAAACTAAGTTCCTCAAAGGAAGCTTTCTTGGAGCTTTTAAGATTTAACAAAGCTTTTGTACAAAGGTTAGTTTTGATATTTTTGTATTTTTCCTCAACTAATATAGAAGTTTCCTGCATCATTAAAATGGATACATTTGATCCGATGAAAATAATTGGGAAATCTGGATCAAATATTGCGATGTCCGATATACACATTTCTCGGTGCGAGAGCCCTTACGAATTTTTCTTAGATAAATTTTAACTTTTCCAAAACATTTAATTCTTGTATTTTTACCTAACTGTCAAAGTAACTTTCTGCGTTTTTACATTTTTTCCGGGCGAAGAAATCTGCACACGCGCATCTTATGGAGATGTGGACCGCACGCCACTGCTAAACTTTAATAATTTTATCACGCATTTAAGCAGGGAATAATTTGGGGGGCATCATATTCACCAAGAAAGACTGATTTAAAAATGAAAATACCACTGACTCGAAACGTTTTCTTAATACTCACATTTTGGTTGGTTTTGACCCGCCGCCTAGAAAGGTTGCCGACCCTTGACCTAGAGTATGTCAGAAAATTCCAAAATTTTCGCACACTGGTGGGTTTTCTTGTGGACGGTCACATATTTCCCGATTCTCGCGCAATTTTATTATTTCTACGATTTTTCTGAACTTATTTTATTTAAATTTGTTAATTACCATTTCCCTTAAAAACAGAGGCAGGGAACAGATGTAAAACATATCTTTTTTAATATTATTCTCCCAACTTTAATTTAAATTTGAATATTTCATATAGTTTTTGAGGTTTTGAGGTTTGATGCATTTGCAAAGGAAGGTAGAGGATAACGAAGAACTTACCTTTTATATATAGACTATATGTATTCGCGATATTGTCTAACTATATTTAACAATATGGTCTAATTCTATCAATTTATATCTAAGAATAATTTTTAATAAATCTTTTTAATATAATTTAATTTACTCGTATTAAACAAGAGTGGTTATATATTAAATTATAATACAACAAATCTACCAAGAAAATAATTTGAGCACCCATTAATTTTCTTAAATTTACTCTGTTTCATAAGACGTAACACATCCCATCATTTCATCCATTAAATCAGTCAAATTAAATTTATGAGTTGGGCGCAATTTAGTTCCCCAAATAACAGTCAGAAGGAACAACATGAACCTCTTTAACCCGCAACTGTAATGATTTTGTTTTAATTATTTAGCTTTAAGTGGAAAATTTATAATTCAATTTTATAATATAATTTTTCCGCAATTTCCATCCAGTTTTCTACTTTTATATACGCCAGTTGATACAATTTTTAATTGTAATGTATAATTTCTATTAGAATGAAAATAATTATCTAACTTTGTATAATTGGTTTGTGGTATATCGAGCTTCCTATTCACATGGGACCCATACATAACATAATTTTAATTAGATTATTATATGAAGAAACATTTGAATCTTAAATTAGAAAATTATTTCTGAAACAGTTTAATTAGTGACTCCAAGATAAGTAGTAATTGGGTACTTAATAAAAAAAATATTTTTTTAATCAATAGGCATCTTGGAAAATAATTTTTAGCATTTTTAAAGGTAAAGTTTCGAGAAAGTTTATTAACTTATATTGAATGTAAGTTAATTACCAATTATATATATTTATATATCCTAAAATCTCATATGCATAATACACTGAATTCGATAAAAAGTCTATTTTGTATCGTTTTTATACTAGATCAGACACGTCTTACATGGAATCTCATTAAAGCGTTAATTAGACAACCGTCAACAGTTGACACAAAATTTACATACAGATGCGACTTCTAATTAAAAATCAATACAATTGATTAGAAATTATAGGAGAATTTTCATTCGCCAATATAGATAACATCTACTTTGGAATGATACTTAAAAAAATTATTTTTGGGCATTTTGATATTGTCTCTAATGATTAAGAAGACTTTAAGCTCTTAAGAATTAGTATTAAATTCGAATTAAATTATTCATCGACTTTTTAGTATATTATCAGTTGGTCATAATTCTAACCACCGAATCTGTATGTTATTGCGTAGCAAAATTATGCATAAACATATCCTCCCATCGTGCTATAATAATATATCAAAATGTTTATATCTTTATATCTTAAATCTTGATCTATGCATAAGTATATAAAATAAGTGAGGCAAAACATAATTAAAGCGAAAAAGAAAAAACAAATTAGGTTCGATAGCGTGATGATGTTGCCCTAAAAGAATGCCAACGATGCCAAAATAAATTTTATTTCAAATTTTCACTTAACAATATTATGTTAGGAAAAACTGTTTAGTGTTTTAAATTTAAATTTAGTTAGTGGATATTTTTAGAATATTTGAAATAAAAAAGAAAATTTTGAGGAAAATGTTCGCATATAACAACAAACCAAAATAAAAACCTATAAATGCTTTAAGTGTATCCCCAAGAGATTGTATATAACTATATAATATAGTATTTTATTATTTTGTTCTGTATATTTATAGGCCTTCCATTGTATACCTAGTACCTACATAATGACAAATGACCTATACCTAGTATATTATAATTTATATGTTTAAGTTATAAATAAGGAGGATTTAAAATTATAATGTTTTGTTATTGTTCGTTTTGTTTGCCTGATGGTGTAATAATCTTTGTCATAGAAGTGTTAGCGATGACTTAAAAACGAGATGAAAAAAAAAGGAAATGAATCCCGGGCAAGCATAATAATATTCAGACAAATTTGGATAATATTTAAAGCTCGTTTTCATGCTATGAAAACGATCGCTGCATACACAACATTATATTAATCCTTGGAGAGATTAAAATTAACAAAATGATATGATGTAAAAAAAAATATTTTAAAATCACAACAAGTTCATAAGCTTTCCATAAATTATGCTTGCTTCAGCTCTTCGAAAATATAGCATATATGCATGTGATACCATATAGAGAATGTCTACTATTTTCATTATCTAAAATTCATCCAACGAATGGTAGAAAATGTGAAAAATATCCAACATTAACTACTAACTAAAGACAAACATCAGTTGGAAAAAATTTTTTAGGTTTTTATTTTGAGGTTTTTTGTGTTTGACTTGGGATATGTGTCGAGTGAAACAAGAAATAATAAACACCTTTACTGCAGGGAATAGCTTATGAATGAACATGATTTTAATTTGGATCAAATCTTTGTAAGATGTTGAATATTATATATGTAATGATAGGAAAATAGGTGGATAATTTAAGTTATAGTTGTTCGGTTCTTTTCTTCTTCTGCCGTTTTTTCAAGGATGTATTAAAACATAATAAAGAGTATGGGTATTTAGCACCGAACAGGAACACTAAATACAGTTTGACAAACAGTAATTGACGCACAAAAACGATTCACTGAAAACTATTATCAGATATTCAATTTAATGAGGAACAATTGATCGAAGAAAATGTACAAAAAGAATTTATAGGAAAAAACTAATATATACTGTTATTAATATTTTTATAACGTCTCTCCTATTTATAGAATAAAATTGTACAATTTAGTTGGTAAGATTACATTAATTAAATTAAATTAACTCTAATAATATATAGTATTTATGTAAACTAAATTTTAGAAACGAGAAAGTAGGAAAGTCCATCAAGATACCCCATCACTGCTATATAATCGCGCAATTTGTTTAAATAAAAATTGGGCTAATATTAACAGTCAATATTTAATTTAATTTTAATAAAAATGAACAATACAATAAATTGAACAATGAAAAAATTTTTGGCGTGGTGTGATAGGCGAGGTTTTTCTCAGAACCAAGCACCACGGGACGATAACCAATGAGGAAAAAAATTAATAAAAACAGAGAAGTTGTGTTGAAAAATTTAAAAGTTGCCGATTAATTAAATAAATATTAGATAAATTATAAAGTTAAAAAATTAGAAAGTATAAAAGTTAAAACACATCTTTTCTTGGCAAATTAGGAACCATATCGAGAGAAAAGAAGAAGAGGACGATTTTGGCGACGAAATTTGGGTTAGGATAATGTAGTGTAGCTCAGGCAGGATAATCAATTAGTAAGTAAATTGTAAACATATGGCAAAAAATTGAATAAAAATCCATAATTCAAGTAAATTTAATTTATTTATTTTTAATGGATTATGACGTATAAATGGAATAACATGCGCCATTAATCCAGGTTGACATTTTATTTTAATTAATAATCTAATTTTTAATTTTTAATTAATAATTTAATTAATAATTCTTACATTATTCTTATTCTTGCACATTTCGAAACCCCCCAATGTACGGAACGTTAACGATATTCGAACGTGTATTACTCCAACACGTAGTACAATATTCATGGAAACGTCATTGAAATTGCTAAATTTGTATGAAATGATAAAGGACAATCAGAAAATTTTATTCAAATATTCGGAATAATTCAAGGATTGATATTTTCAACCATTTTCGTACATTTCGAATAGCCCATACTTCGAAACCCAGTATTTTAAAATTCCGTAATAGTATGTAGGTATATTTTATGTGCGTACATTAAAAAATCCGGTATATGAAAGAAGAACGCATGCATTTTAATCAGGGGTGCGTAGCACCTAACACATAGGGTATTTTCATACCCCCATAAAAAAATGAAATTAATTACAATTTAAATGGAAATTAGAGAAAACCACAAGAAGATCATAAAAACAAATCATTAATAGTATAATAGATTTTAGAATTTTAGGAACAATTGATTTGTAACCTTGAATAATAAAACTATCATACGAATTTAAAGAGAATATAGGAAATATAAATAGATCGTAAAATTATTTTTTTGCTTTTCCATTTTATGGCTTAATGAATAATGGCAAAGCAAAATTAAAACCAAGAACAATTTCAAAATGTTTTTTCTTACCCATAAAATTATTTTACGTGTGCATCCCTCATGTGAATAATGAAATTTAATGACTTTGGCCAGATTATTCAGAAAGTTATTATTCAATAATTTCAAAATAATATAAAATAACATAATATACTCAATGCGTCAAAATCTTATTATTTAGCAACTTGCTTTTTCTCCACAATCACTTCCAATCGTCGACGTGGTTTCAATTGTTACCTCCACGCTATTTTTAAATTAAAAATATATGCGGGATGGTCCTCTTCTATTAAAGCCGGTATATAATTGGTTTTTAAACCATTTACACATTTATGTTTCGGTGTTTTCTATGAATATTAATTATCTATTTATGTTACGTAAATATGTAATACGGTAGACCGGGGCAAATTGTCACAATAGCTCTATTGCGATAAGTCTACTAGAGCGCAATACCGGTTATATATTACTTGTATCTATGGATATTAACTCTTTTCATGTTCAGTGATCCGTAATCGCATCAGCCGTATTTACTAGAGATCAAGTTAAACATTTTCTTGTATAATGAGTAGACAACACAATAGAATGTTATATGGTTAACATTGTTAACTGGTTAACAATGTGTATATCTTAAATGTACCGGCTGTGAGTCTCTTGGAAGTGAAGAATAAAAACGATGGGGCACGTTGGCATAGCTCAAAAATTTCGTACTAATGGTTCGAGCGAAAAAGAGAATGGTAATATTTTCCATCAATTGTAATTAATTTGAGGATAGGCACGTCGACTTTTTCTACCTCAAATATATCTCAGCTACTGCAAAATGTTTTTATTTATTGTACTTTACATAAGTAATCGAACGAATAATCAATCAATGTAATAATAATAATAATAAATTTCCGCCCTAGCTATCGAGATATTTACTGGAACAGATTTCATGCCGTATTATGTCACTGACTGCCTTGTTTCTTCCTTGTGTCAGTTTTTGCCCCGAATTTAGTCTGAAATTGATCCAGAAATTGAAGCTGGACCTGAACCTGTAAACGGGGCATCAAATCAAGCCTAAATGCAAATGATCCTGAGTCGTCCACTTCTACCGCTCATAACTTTTTCAGATCGGAAAAATGTCGATATTTTAAAAGCAGAACCGAGAAAAGAAAATGTGGATGGAAGAAAAAATATTGGCAATTTTAAACGATTCAGTCGTGAATGTTATGCGTCGCGAGCTGAAGATGAGAAATCTGAGAAACGAAAAGCATCGGTTTTAGAAAAATAAAACAGCGGAAGTTGTCGAAAAAGCAAAGATGCGTAAAAACAAAACTGCCGCCAGAATCGAAATGTTCCTTCAAAAAAAATATTGTGAATCTTCGGATGATGATTTTTAATAATTTCAACAATTAAATAATTGTTTTGAATAATTTTATCGTTGCAATTACCGACACGCAAAAACATGTTGATTTTTTTTTGTATTTCGGTGAATTTCTTGTATTACATGGCCCAATAAAACTTTTCTATAGCAGTGGCGCCAATTCAAGAAATTCTTGGGGGGGGGCAAAGAAATT
>JANTOP010014729.1:0-14346 GCA_027564815.1 Symmerus nobilis | reverse complement strand
TTACACCTATGGGATAAGAAAATATTATCCATATGGATATAATTGGAAGTCACACCGGCCTATTATTCTGTGTGTATAGTTTCAGATATGTTTCCCTAATCCTTGAAATTTCTTAGCGCAAGTTGCACATTATCATGCATTTATTTAAGTTTATGTGAAATCTATGGGGATTATTTGCACAGATTTCACAAATTTTGCGAATTTCTAGGATTCAAAGATGTCTATTTTCCAATCGTACACATCTCATTCTCTGGAATTTCATGTAGAGAATTCATTTAAATTATTTTGAAGCTAAATTTGGGCCGATTTTCTGAGATTTTAGTATAATTTTTGGATAATCGACTATGGAATAATTCTTCTACATTTTGGGGAACTGCAACTAAAATATCGAGATTGGTTTAATTAGAATTTCCGGAGATCAAAGATTCGAACCCTAACCGAAATAATATATTGAATTTTGTTCGGTAAGGTTGCACATACCATACGTGAGTGTATCAAAAACGTATCAATTATCACTTATCAATTGACTTGAATGGGCATTGAGAACAGATTAGACCACAAATATTTCTAGTAATTTTTTCTAGTGAGGGAAATAGTCCTAGGTCTGAACAAATTTCTTTTCTTAAAGAATATTTATCTAAACGACATTTTAATGAAACTTTTTAAAAGGTATTCATTGAGAGGGAAGTCTTCGACAGTTAGGAAAATTTATCGGATCCAATTTATTGCGAAGAATTATTGACAAAGAAAGAAAGATGTATCCTATACGTGCCCATGTTCGGAAATTAGGAAATTTGTTATGGAAGGGGTTAGTAGAAGGAATATTTAGGATTAAAGAAATTACAGTTACTAGGATTACACATAGAGGATTATATACGAATTTAACACATTTACCAAATTTATAGAAAATTACGATTATTTGGGAAATTATAGGAAAATTTGTCCCGAATAGGACAATTTCTCGGCATTTTTATAACCAACATTTAATATATAAAGTTGGACAAATTTGGGTGATTTTCAAAAGATACTTCTTAATGGAAGTATTTAATTCCGGGCGAGGATAGGGAATACAAATTCTCGAAATCTTCCTCTAGACCAGAATTATATGAGATATTTATTGGAGTCGGAAAGGAAATTACTTGCAGAATGGATATTTGATTGGGAATAATTCATAGCCATTGATCTTAACCTTTAATCGGAAAATTTTTTTTTTATGTTTTCGGTTTGTAATTTCCATTTCATGAGAAATTTAAAGGGGAAACTGGGATTTTTGGAAATTCTGTTACATATTTTTATTTTAAATTTACAGGATTTTTAAAAAATATTAGATTAGGTAAGTTATTCGAACCATTTATAGCAGTATACCCTTCTAGTGCCTGACTTAAATAATTTAACTATGTAGATTACCAAAGGTAGCGATGAAGGCCGAGTTAAGATATAAGTGAGTACGCACAGAAAATTTAAAAATTTCGGGCAAATCAAGTAGATCATTATCAACTTTCAACCGGTTAAAGTCAAGAGATTGATGATAGTTTATAAAAAGAGTGGTAAGCTTCTCAAACATTTATGAACATTTCTGGAATGTTTTCTAACTTTAAGAAAATAAATCTTGTTCAAATTTTACCCAATATTTCCCCGACTATGTTCAAATTTAGGCGACTTTATCTCACTTATGACAATGCCCTTTTTCCGACTTAAAATTTACCGATTTCGACCGATTTACCACCGGTATTCTCCAAATTTATTCCTACTTGTCTCGATTGACTGACTCGTTGCGATTTTCGGGACTTTATTCCCAAATTCAATACATTGCCTATGTTTCCTTGAAATTAATTTTCAAATCAATCGGTCTAAAATTTTTCATAAATATATACTTTCAATGAGCTTTCGAGATTTTTGAAGCATTTATTTTTTTGGAAATTTGAAATATCGTCAATAGACCGACATATGGATAGAAAATAGATTTCTTAACGTAAAATTTAGCAGTTCAAAACTTAGATCTTTCTTTGAGCTTACAATGGATTGATTTGGCTTTTATGGAAAATTAGATTCCTAATAACATAAAATGGCACTTTAATCTAAGCTTTCAATGAGCTTTCGAGATTTTCAAAGCTTAATATTGGAAAAAATTGAATTTTTATTAAAGGATCGCTATCTGTATAGAAAAAAAAAATTTTATTCGTAAGGAATTACATTCGAAACTTAGAGCTTTCGTTGCGCTTTTAATAGTTTGGAGAAGCTTTCTGCGAAAATTCCATATTTCATTTAAATTTAATGGGCCGGATAAAAATTTGATTCCAAATTATATAAAATGACATTATGATTTGAAGCTTTTAATGAGCTTTCGAGATCTTTTAAGCTTAATTTTTGAAAACGTTTTAATTTCGTTAAATGATCGTTATCTGGATAGAACATAGATTATTACACATAAAAAATTATGTTCGAAACTTAAAGCTTTCGCTGCGCTTTTAATAGTTTGGATAAGCTTTCGGCGAAATTGTCATTATTCATTTAAATTGAATGAATCAGATAAAAATTCAATTTAAAATTATATAAGATGAAATTAAACTTATAATCTTTTTGAAATTTTCGATGCTTTTGTTTAGTAAACTTTAAAATTGAAGGATCGTTATCGGGATAGAAAAGAGAAATCAAAACTTAAAAAATAAGGTTCGGAAAAAAAGCTTTATGAGAGCTTTTGTACGCTATGTTTAGTTTTGTTATTTTTCTATTTTTCCTCAATTAATTTATAAACTTCCTTCATCATTACATTTTGTTGGATCCGAAGAAAATAATTGGGAAATCCGGATCAAATGTCGCGATGTCCGATAATCAAATATCTCGGTGAGAGCCGAGAAGGAGATGTTGACCGCACGCCACTGATAGACCTCTTCCGAGGTCGATTACCGAACAAATACGACAAATATACAGTCAATGTAAGTGGAAATAAATTCAATCGGAAGCATTTGGATCTAAAAGAACCTTCAAATTTTAGAATAAATAAAAACAAAAATTGATTTATTATTTAATGGTTTTTTTAATACAAATAAAATAATTCGTGTAATGTCCATCACTGTCCTTCACCTTTCACGAGAGATATCTATGCATATCTGATAGCGAAATCAACGCCGATAATTATGCATTATGGCAAATCCGTAAGCAACTGATTTATATTGATAACATCCTTTTCTAAAATATGTTCAAATTCAACAAAATTATTCATAAATTAAATTTGCAGTCAAAATGTCAAATTTTTATAAAATTTTCCAAATTCCAAATTTCCAAAATTTTCTAAATTTTCAAGAAAATTTTCTAAATTTTCAAGAAAATTTTGGAATTTCCGTATCATTTTAATTCTCTAAATTTTCTTAGCAAGATTAATTAATTCATTTTGGAACTTTCCGATTTCTAGTTCAGATTGGAGATGCATCAATTCTTCCGAAACGAAATTTTATTCTAGGGTATATTTTGGAGGAATTAAATTAAAATTAAATTATAATTGTAATTGGTGTGAAACGATTTTTATCAAATATTCTGAATGTGAAATTATATCGAATGTTTATTCAAATATAAGAGCGAAAAAATAGGTTAATTTTATACTAGAATTTCACCCACATTAAATCGCCAACATTTCTTTCTCATCGCTGAAAAAATAATAAAATAAAATGTTATCGTTATACGGTATTTTGGCCAAAGGGATTATTATAATCTGAAGTCAGGTGTACTTGCTGATAAAAAATTCCATGTTCCATTTAATAAGTACAAGTTGTCATATCAATTTTGACATAAAAAAAATAACATAACATTTTCTTCCCACATATCAAGGAAAATGTGGAAAAACATGGATAATAAATAATAAATTTATATCAATTTTCTAGCAGGGGTATCCTAGCGGGCATTTTATGATTTCTTTTTTTTTGGGTAATTCATTCTTCTAGTATGGTTTCCATCAAATGAAATTATGACACATATTAAATCTAATCGTCTTTTTATATATTTATTAACATTAGAATTTCATATTTAAATATTGTAGCCAGGTCATGGGTATTTCATTTTATTGTTTTTCTTATGGTTCGGGGAGATATGGGAAGCCGTCAAAGATATGGAACTTTTCCGTCGGTGTCAAATTAGACATTTTATTGCTTCTCAATTCGGCTATTTATTATATAAAGAAATATGGAAAATATACTTTTTGAATGTAATTTTATATAGGAATCTGTATCAAGTGTCCTTGTGAATGAATTTATTTCATTTCACTTTTAATATTAAATATTGAAGTCGAAGCACATACTTTTTGATATCCGAACAATTCGCAGATTAAATTTATTTTTGTAAATTTTATTTTAAAAATTGATTCAAAATTATATTCCGTATTTTTTTTTTTCAATTTTATTACTGATGTTTAATCAGATGCGGTTTTAATTTTGTTGATTTAAAAATGAACAGAGCCAGATTAATTAATCTAGAATCTCTGGTAACTCGAATAAATGTAATTTACATCCGAGCGGCTCTGATATAGATAATTTTGATATTAAAAAATTTTCTCGTCGTCATTATTTACATTTACACAATCCCATCCATCATATTACTCAATTACTTTACAAAAAAAACTTTATCAAATGTAGGTACAGTGAAGTATTATTTGTTTTTAAATTTTTATAATAAAAAAAACCGGCTTTTATCCATTTTTAATCCACTTCTATTGTTCAAACGGATATGCATAAATATCATACGTTTTGTTTCCGTAGAAAAGGTTTTTCACATTCGATATTACTTGATGTTATTAGCAGTGGCGTTCGGTCAATTTCCCAATTATTTTCTTTGGATCCAAAAAATTATTGATGCAGCATGTTTTTAAATTAGTTGAAGAAAAATACAAAATTAACAAAATTAAACTTCTTTCATACAAAAGCTCCGAAAAAACTTGAAAGCTCCCAGAAAGCTTTATTTTCCGAATCTTATTTTTAAGTTCAAAAATCTATTTTCTATCGAGATAATGATTCTTCAACGAAATTTGAAATTTTTCCAAAAAAGCTTCAAAATTTCGAAATCTCATTAAAAGCTTAAAATTAAAATGTGATTTTATGGCATTTGGAATCGAATTTCATCCGATTCATTAGAATTAAACGAAGAATGGAATTTTCCCAAAAGCTTATCCAAACTATTAAAAGCGCGACGAAAGCTCTAAGTTTCGAACTTAATTTCTTATGCACAAAAATCTATTTCCCATCCATATATAGATTTTTTAACAAAATTTCAACGTTTTCCAAAAAAAAGCTCTAAAAATGTTGAAAGCTTATTGAAAGCTTCAATTGAAATTAATGTGACATTTTATGTAATTGGCAATCTAATTTTTATTCGATTTATTAAATTTAGATTATGAAATTTTCGCTAAAAGCTTTCTTAATACATTGTAAGCTCAAAGAAAGCTCTACGTTTTAAACTGAATATTTTAAGTTATATAGGGTTTCCCAACATAGACATAACAATTTTGTATTTAAATACAAGGAATGCGCCCTTACACTTTTTTCTCATCTGTCAATGTCAAAACGTAAGTCAAGGCTTACGAACGAACTGGAAATTATTCTAAATTACTACCGAAATTCTGAGTTGCTGGTGGCAATTTTAAGAGCGCTTTCTCCAATTTTCGGTCGCAATAATCGTCCTACCAAAGAGGCTGTACGTGCTATAGTAGATAAATTGGAGTCAACATATTCATCATTGAATGTTCCTGTGCCAGTAAGACGCGTTGTGGATACTGGTCGAAATAACGAAAATATCAGTTCAAAATGAGCTAAATCAGTCGATTCGACGCCATTCACAGGAATTGGGAATCTCTCAGTCCACATTGTAGCAAATTTTGCGAAAAGTCTTTGCAAGATCAAGTTAACTCAAGACCTGAAGCCACTTGATCATCATTTGAAACGCCAACTTCTCCGATTGGGCGCGCAAAAGTTTGAAGAAAATCATGAATTTCATCGAAAAATTATCTTTAGCGATCAAGCTCATTTTTGGCAACAAAATATACCTACGTTATTGGACAGTAACGAACCCATATGTTGGTGCTAACGTTCCGACCGATATGTGTGGAAGAGTGGTGGAAACGTGGCTCCAAAGAATCGATCGTTAAAGCTTTCGTAGAGATTTTAGTTTTCCAAGGAGATTTTTTACGAAAATTTCGCATTTCATTTAAATTGAATTATTTAAAGCCAAATTACTCCCTAAAATAATATTTGAATTAAAAGCTTTCGATGAGCTTTTAGAACTTTCTTAAAGCTTTTACAGAAAATCTTCAATTTCACTGGTTTTAAATTATTAGGATACAAAATATCCCAGATAGTGGATCATAGGCCAGATTTCGAGATATTTTTTGAAGCATCTCTCCTTCCACGTCAAAATTCAATATAAAGTCGTTTAGAAAATTAGCAAATTGGTCGAAAGTTATTGAATAAAATAATTTGAGTTAGCAATTTGCAGCAATAAAATTTGGTTACGATTTGGTTGATATTTCAGCTGTGCATTAGACTGCACGCCACTGGTTTATTAGTGGTTCAGATAAGAAAAATGCAAGTTCAAAATTGAAATTTATCTGTTGGTTGTCATAGAGCCTTATGCATAAATTGAACCATGGTTACCAAACATCTCTTAAAATGACCAAATCGAATTGGACGTGGTTCATTTGAAAAAATGGCACTGTACCACTTTTCGGTTGAGAGTCGATTCATATGTTGGTTTAAGGTCTTTTAGTCCATTTCTATATTAAAAAATTGCATTCTCTATGAATAATACCGTCGACTTTTTTCCCATCATTATATTCAATTCATTTATAAGCATGACGAAAAAAAGCACATCCTTTTTACATAATAATTTATTGAATATTATTTTATTTTCATTTAATTAAAATTTTTCATTCATCCGTTGGTACATTATTGTATTAATAATAATAAATTTTTGATTTAAAATTCTTTGTGCAAAATTTATAATTTTGCTAATGTTTTTGATTGAATTGTTTTAGATTTTTTGGAGGGAAAAATAATATGATGGAAAAATAAATAAGCTGAGCGTTCAAAGTACGGGACAATTTCAATTTTCCAAAACAACAATTTTTCTTTGACAAATATTTTCTTTTCTTTAATATTTATTTTTATTTTTTTAAATGCCATTCATTCCAAATATTGTCACTTGAAAAAAAAAATGTATGATGACGCAAAGTGTGTCGATTTAAATAAAGAAAATGTTCGGTTGGTTGGAAGATTGAAGGGGGAGATTCACAAGTTTTAAAATATATTTCTTGTTGGCAGCATTCAATGGAATTTATTTGCTAAAAAAAAGGGAATTTATTAATTTAAACAAATAATTACAATAGATTTATTTAATTATTTGCGTTTATTAATTATTAATTATTTTGTAACATTGAAATCTGATCCAAATCGATGTTAAATATTTGATGAGTTCCTCTGAAGATCCAGAAGAAATTGGAGTCGCCCGACCCTCATTGAATTATTCATTCATAAATCAATTTATTTGAAGGACCTGAAATTCAAAACTTTTGAAAGAAAACACTGATTAAATTTGAAAATCTGCAGATAAATTTTCAACGACATTTTATACATTTTGAAATCTAATTTTAATAAATATAATTAAATTTTAATCAATTCTGAAATTCTCCTACAAAAGCTCCACAAAACTTTTAATGTCCAAAGAAAGCTTAACTTTGGAATGTAATTTTATTCGTATTGGCTAATTTCCATACAAAACGTAAAATTGTTATGGCAAAACCACCCCATAAACTAAAAAGCTCAATAAAAGCTTTAAGTTTAGAAAAAAATTTCATACGTTTTGAAATCTAATTTTAATCCGAATAATTAAATTTTTATCAAATCTGAAATTTTTCCCACAAAAGCTCTACCAAAGCTTAAAAGCTTACAGAATACTCTGGGCTTGGGAGATTATTTTATTCGTATTGACACCTATTTCCCAACCAAATAATTTAACTGTAACGAAACCTCAAAATTTTACAACAAAAGCTCGGCATACATATACAACCTCAGCGAAAGCTTTAAATTTTGAAACTTATTTTGTTGCGAAAACGAATAAATTTGAATCAAACCTGAAATTTTCCCACAAAAGCTCCAAAAGATAAAACCAATGTTTGTATGGAACTGTTGTGTCGAAAACGCGGCCGTTTTGCCGTATAATCAAGAAGCTCAGCAAGTGGGTTTCTTTACAGCTGTGAGTTAATCGTTGATTTTCTCGCTTTTCGCCCTTTTTCTTCCCTTACTTATTTAATTATATTTAATACGAATTTTCTTCTCTTAAAAAATCGGGGGAAACCATGTGAAAGTCCGTATATTCAAAAGAATCTCGCATATATGCTCCCTAGTCAAGGAAAGGTCAAGATAGTCGGAAAAAACGAACCAATTCGAATAAGTCAGAAAAATGAGGAAAATGGTAGGAAATATATCTGCGAAGGCAGAAAAAATTCAAAAAGTCGAGAACAGTCAAGAAATATAGTTGGAAAAATTGCAAAGAAGCTGAGAACAATCGAGAAGAATCTGGGCTAAAAAAAGGTTAGGGAATTAGAGAAAATTAAAAAAAAAATCGGAAACAATTTCAAGACGTGCTACTGTATCCTGATTTTTTCTCGATTTTCTCCATATTTTCTCTACCCTTCCTCACTTTCTCAAGACATTAACTATGATATCGTTCTCAGTTCCAATCATTCCCAACTTCTTTCGGCTCTTCTAACTTTCATTGAATTGTTAACCGACTAGTTCTGATTATAATCCTACCCTTAATCCTAACAAGTCAGAGACATATTTTAAATGGCCGCGTTTCGATCTATCTCCATCTGTGAACAAGTCAGCTACTTTACTAAATGTTGTATTGAGGTTGAGTTGGTTATTACAAACCCAAATTTCGCTGATTCCGGTTCGAATTCAAGTAACTTTCTAATTAAATTTTCTATTCAAAAAACATGCCGGAAAATGGAGAATCCGAAGAGTTATTTCAGAAAAATCGTTAAGAAAGCAGGATGATCCCAAAAATTCTCGGGAATGGAAAACTCACTAACGCCGGGAAAATATTATTAAAATTCGGATGATGATCTCTAAAATCTAGAAAAAGTTCGGGGAAGACTGGGAAAATAGAGGGAAGTTGCTGAAATCGTTCAAATTTAGGCAGAATTGAATATAATTTGTCAAAAGCTTTTAATTAAAATGAAATTTTATTCATTATCAATTCTATTTTATCTCCCAATAAATAAACTTAAATGAAATCGGAAACTTTCGTTAAAAAGCTCGTTCAATTAAAATCTCTACGAAAGCTTCAATGAATTGAATCATAAACGCAGCCATACTCCATGTTTTCCCTTGAAGAATTCATCTATCGGCTTAAAATTCTGAATACGTGCTTTCAATGAGCTTTTGAGATTTTTGAAGCATTTTTTTTTGGAAAATTTGAAATTTCGTGAAATGACCGAAATCTGGATAAAAAATGGATTTTAAGACGTAAAAAATTAAGTTCGAAAGTTAGAGCTTTCTAAAAGCTTACTATGGTTTGAGAAAGCTTTAAGCGAAAATTGGATATTTTATCTAAATTTAATGAATGGAATAAAATTTAGATTCCAAATCATATAAAATCACAATTTATGTTAAAGCTTTCAATGAGCTTTCGAGGTTAGTAAAGCTTTATTTTGAGAAAATTTGAAATTCTGTTAAAAGATCGTTATCTGGATAGGAAATGGATTTTTAAACGCAAAAAATGAAGTTCGAAACTTAGAGCTTTTGCTGTGCTTTTAATAGTTTGGATAAACTGTCTGCAAAAATTCTAAATTTCATTTAATTTTAATGAAGCGGATAAAAATTCGACTCCAAATTATATAAAATGACAATTTAAGTTTAAGCTTTCAATGAGCTTTCGAGATTAGTAAAGCTTTATTTTGAGAAAATTAGAAATTCTGTTAAAGGATCGTTATCAGGATAGAAAATAGATTCTTTAAACGCAAAAAGTTAAGTTCGAAACTTAGAGCTTTTGCTGTGCTTTTTATAATTTGAATAAGCTTTCTGCAAAAATTCCATTTTTCATTTAATTTTAATGGATCGGATAAAAGTTCGATTCCAAATTATATAAAATGATATTTTAATTTTAATTTTTCAATGAGCTTTCCGAGATTTTTGAATCTTTTTTTGAGTTTTTGAGTTTAAAAGTTTGAAATTCCGTTAAAGGATGGTAATCTGAATAGAAAATAGATTTTAAGGCGTAAAAATAAAAATCCGGAAAATAAAGCTTTCTGGGAGCTTTAAAGTTTTTGCAAAGCTTTTGTACGAAAAGTTAAGTTTTGATATTTTTGTATTTTTCCTCAACTAATTTATACACTTTCTTCATCCTAACATTTTCTTGGATCCGAAGAAAATTATTGGGAAATCCGGACCATATTCGAATTTCTCGGTATTCACTGAATGCCACTGATTTTTTTGTTTAAGGCTATTGATTGAATTAACTGTTGTCTCTTAACATTCCTAAAATGGTCGACATCCGATCAAAATATTTGTAGGACGATATTCGTATATTTATTCCCAAATTAATGGGCGCTTAAGTGCTGTATGTGCGATTGGGTTTTTTCCCCCCTTATTGATTAGGATTAAAATATAGTCTTATCTCTAATTCTTCTTATCTAATTTTAATATGATTCATTGTTTCGTTCCACGCCACATTTCGTCTTTTACAATTATGATTCAACTCGTGTTAAATTCGTATTTATGGTATACATTTTCAATTTCCAATTTTCTATTCGAAAAAAAATATCAAAAAAAAAAAATCGAAACAAAAATGCCAGAAAATAATTATTTATTTTTAAAAAATTGCCCAATAAAAAATATTATCTAGGAGGGGGTGGGAAGGAGGTAGAGGAGGAATATTTAATATTTTGATTATTTATGTCATGGAGTAACGATCCGTTAAAAAAAACTTTTGAAAGACCCCAAGAAAAACATGTGTATACTTAATTTAATTTTCTATTTTGTCACATTTATATAGAAAAATCATCAACAATATTTTTAAGAAAAACCTACGTGCCATTTGGGGATTGGGTGTTTTATATGCTTACAATTTAATGAAAAAAAAAAACAAATTCAGGGTGTTCAATAAGCTCAACGCACGTCTTTCTCAATCATCGGAATTTTCTTTCATCCAACTGCACTGCAGTTATTTTTGAATTTATAATATCAAACGAAAAATAAAGAATATTTTATAATATCGATAATTAATTAAAATACTTGTTTTTCTTTTTAATTAAATTAATTAATTAATCCGCTCGTCTAAAAGAAAATGTCAATAAAAATATTTTCTTTTTATGCCGATTTTCATTTAATTTTCTCGTTTTGATGACGGCGAAATTTGCGCAAAAAAAACGTTAATTTTGTTAAAAAATATCGTGAAATAATTCGACGATAAAACTGATGAAAAATCGACCGTTTTTCTTGGTTTTAAAAGCCGAACGAAACGTTTTCACGCCACAAAATTAACTAAAAGTCTACCGCAATAAAATTCATGTAGGATCCCGAGAATTTTCTCTAATACCGAGTGTTGACATTTTTTCGGTTAATAAATATGTAAAAGAAAGAAAAAAAAAATAAAAAAAAAATAAGAAACTAGCTCAAATGAAAACATAAACGAAAATTTAGTTGCTTTTCATCCCAAATAATAATACAATTTTCTCATCTTAAGTATATCATCATCTTCCACCATACATATTTCATCGTGCAATGCAATTGAACTTACACTTTGTTTTCACAGAGATGAAAATTATTTTCTTGTCTATTTGAAGCGACAAAGAAAATTATTTATCTACCGAAAATGAATGTCGGAGAAAATTTATTAGTATGGGATTTCATTTTCATCTATTTTTTTTCTCTGGTATAAACGGACTTCGGATGGAAGTTTGTGGGCAAGAATTTGAAAATTTAAAATCTATTTTTTCTCATCAAATTATAACATAAATTAGACATGTATTCCTTTTCCGACAACCCGTACATTTCTCTTCAAGTGGAAATTCATTTAACATAATTTTCGTTTTTCTGAAAATGGCAACAAATTCTCTTTTATATTTATATTTGCCAATTTACAGTTTATTATGTATACGGTTTTGATGGGTTTTAACAGGTTTGAATTCAAAGTGCCTAGAATATTATACGAAATTATAGAAAAAAAATAGCTGAATTTTAATCGAGAGTTCATCCTCCTCTTCCCGGTCGGTTTCCTATAACAACGAACTCTGGAAAATGTTCTATTATATTTCGTATGATTTTAATTTGGATTATAAACTACCATAAAACGAGATTATTAACATAGAGATTGAAATGATGCCGAAAAATATAAAATTAAAATACATCAATTACTCGATTTACGGTCATGAATGTGGTATACGAATTAAATTCAGAAAAGTTAGTGTAATTTCTTGAAAAATTATCCTCGAATTTTGTAAATTAAGGAAACTTTTTTTAAAAAGCTCTGTGGAAATTAAAATCTCTACAGTTTCTGCCCTTTCTTGAAAATAACATCAATCGGCCGGAAATTTTGAATAAATACATGAGCTTTCGAGATTTTTGAAGTGTATTCTTGGGAAAATTTGAAATTTCGTGAAAGGACCGATATTTAGATAAAAAATAGATTTTATATAACGTAAAATATTCAGTTCAAAACTTAGAGCTTTCTTTGAGCTTACAATGGATTGAGATAGCTTTCAGGAAAAATTTCTTTATCAAAATTTAATGAATCGGTAAAAATTCGATTTGCAATTACATAAAATGGCACTTTCATTTTAAGCTTTCAATGAGCTTTCGAGAATCTTAAAGCTTTATTTTAGAAAAAATTTAAATTTTGTTAAAGGATCTTTATCTTCATAGAAAATAGATTTCTAAACGTAAAAAATTAAGTTCGAAACTTAGAGCTTTCGTTACGCTTTAAATAGTTTGGAGAAGCTTCCTGCGAAAATTCCATATATCATTTAAATTTAATGAATCGGATAAAAATTCGATTCCAAATTATATAAAATGTCATTTTAAATTTAAGCTTTCAACGAGCTTTCGTGGTTTTCAAGTTTTTTTTTTGGTAAAATTTGAAATTTTGTTAAAGGATCGTTATCTGCATAGTCAATAGATTTTTAAACGTAAAAAAAGGGTTCAGAAAATAAAGCTTTCTGGGAGCTTTTAAATTCTTGCAGAGCTTTTGAGCGCAATATTTAGTTTTCATATTTTTGTATTCTGGCTCAACTAATTTATAAACTTTTTGCATCATTAGATTTTTTTCGTTCCGAAGAAAATTATTGGGAAATCCGGATCAAATGTCGCGATCTCCGATATTCAAATTTCTCGGTGCGAAGCCTTTCCGAATTTTTGATTTTTCTTAGATAAATTTCAACCGCTTCAAATCCATTAAAGGGTTCTTTCAGGGTTTTAAAAGTCAGTTAATTCTCTCATAAACTTAAAAGAATTAGAATGAATGGATACGGTACATGGTACATAGATTGGGTCGATGAAAGGCATTCAGAAAATCATTAAGTCGAAAAAAGACGGAAAATGGTTGGAAAATATATGAAGCATCTAGTATGTTGACCCGATTCCTTAGAAATTTCCTCGATTGTGTCCGAATTTTTCTGAAAAATTTGCTCGACTTTATACGGACCAGAAGAGTTGAAATATTCCCCATCTTTTCCGACTTCTTGATTTTCAATCATTTCTCGACCCTTCTGAATTTTTTCCGACTCTAATGGCTATCCCGACTATTTCTCTTAGTTTTATGGATTTTTTCTCGGGATTTTCGCAATTTCATCTCATTTTTTATTTAATTATTTTTTTTCTTCTAAACTTACCTACTTCTGACTTTTCCTAACAATTTACTAATTTCTACGATTTTTTTTTGGATTCTTTCGGGTCTTCTCCCAACCTTTTCAGTTCACCTACGTTATCAGGGGGTTATCTACCAACTTATATATTTAAAATACCCCTAAAATTGGATTTGAACAAAATTCAATAAAATGGATCGAGTTTTGATTGAAACTTTCGTAAGAATTTTTAAAGAATTTTTTCGTACAAACATTTTTTGACAAACTTGTGGAAAACTTAAATATCGAGAACCGGAATTTGGAAACCGGAAAATCTGGTTAAGTGGAAATAAACCAAAGGCCCAAATGAAGAAATTGTGGAACAAACTTTTCCATAAAATTCATCCCCTGATTTTAGGGGAGTAGATACAGGGTGGACAATGGATATTTTCTGAAAAAATGGTCATAATTTCCCTGAAAATTTAAAATTGGAAAATTTGAAAATGTATTCAAATAGGGGATAA
>JANTOP010014718.1:0-14346 GCA_027564815.1 Symmerus nobilis | reverse complement strand
ATGGATTCTAAATATGCAATATCTTCAATGATAGAGTGAGTAAACAATTGGCATTTAAGAAAAGGACCTAAACATCAACGACGCTGTTGCATATATCATTTTGTTAAAAAAAGATAGCCGTATATAACTGAATGTTTCTGACTGTATATTGCGTCGTTCTTTTTAGAATAGCTCGACGCAAATTTTCCGCAAATAAACTTTTCTTCTCATCATCAGATCATTTAAAATAAAAATCAAAACACCTTCACCATCAAGCAATGTCTCATTTCGGCGATCAAGCGTCTCTATAGCAATTTTGATTGGCTGCAAGGACGCTACTATTGAACTAAGAACTTCATATTCAACTTCCTTAATGTTCATCGATTGTTTAAGATCCATCATTGCTTTTATAATACACGTTTTTAGCATTAGTAAACGTTCGAGCATGATAACAAGACAATGTTATGATAATTACAATGATGAAATTGTAATTTCAGCCATACCGAAATCGAAATTACTTGCAAATGAAAATGTCAATTTCTCTCAGTTTCGTCTCAGTTTCTGTCAAATGTCAAAGTAAAGATAGTGTTTGGGAAAATTTACGATTGCAATTTTATTCATGGAAACGGCCTATTATACCACGATAATGCTGTTTTAAAAAACGTAAAATAACCGGGAAATCCCAGGAAAGCAAATTCTTTCCCGGGAAATCCCGGCTGCGATTTTAGCATCGGGATCCCGGTTTTCCGGTTTGAGAAGCCCTAGTGCCCACCTACTGCCCCTACTACCCTTGACACAATATCGTGCAAACATCGTGCAAGCATACGATTGTCATTGGTATGATTGCGAATGGTGTTTGAAATAATTTTAAATTGCGTTAGCGATTCTGAATTTGAGGAGGAAGCTGAAGATAGCGAAATATAATTTTAACCCATTTTCACTTCATTTTTTTCACTTATTTCCATTTATTTTGCTAAAATCTCACAAATGTTTCAAACGAAAGTTATGGCCTCAAGACCTTAGGGTGTCAGTAGGTGGGCACTCTCTCCTTAGTTTGAACCACATTGAACATACGGTTCTTGAGAAAAACAGTTAAATTTGTGTAGTTTTCTCATTCAGAGTAGAATCCGGGGGAATCCCCTTAGGGCGCCATATTAAATTCACAATTCACAAATGTACACAGCACTAGAAAAAATGTGCAATGAAAGAAGAACCTCACGCGAGTTTGTATATTTACCAATACCTGACCGCAATTACCGTAAACAGTATAAGAATTTTTGAGAACTAGATATTTAAACTAAACTACTTGATTTGTTCTCGTACTCACCTAATACTGTCGAAATTTTTAATTTAATAACACTAAGGTACAAAATATGATAAATTAAAAAAAATGGGACTGGACTGGGTGGTTTTTGATAACTAGGGATCGCTGATCATAATGCCATCATTAGTTTTTGTCCTACACCTTAAATTTTTGGGAAAATTGAGTAGAAATATGACATTTTTCAATGTATTTTTGCTCGCAATTCAATTTTGTTTTCGATATAATTTTTTCGATTTCGATTTCCATATAATACGCTACGAATTAACCATATTATAGGGGGCCTACCTGTATATAAATGTATATCTCGATAGAAATATGATTTAGTTCTTATTAACAAATAAGTTTGAATTCAATTGATCAAAATTTGAAAGCTTTTTTTTGAAAAAATTCACTTTTTTGGAAGCATTTTTTTTGGAAATGTGACGTGTAAGAGAAAAACTAATGATGCCATCGTGTTAAGCATACCCGAATTATCAAAATCCACCTAGTCTGTTCTCATTTTTTTTAGTGTACCACAGTGTAATTTTTTATTTTGATACTTTTCAAAATGTACATAGAAATGCATGAAAACAGATTATAAATATTGTTCATCTATTTTTTAATTTGTTTAACTTTTTTACATTGTATAATATTCAAATAAATTAGAAATAAAAGAGGAAGCAGGACAATTTAATATCAGGATAATATAAAACACTAACAAAATAACAACACCTTAAACTAATTACTAAATCTAAATCATATTATCTAGTTTAAATTCAATATATACTATCTTCTACATATTACATGAGGCATATTCCGTTTTTCATTGCCTATCCATTTCTAACCATTTTAAATCACAGAAAATGAACATTAGTTATTAGATATTATAAAAAAAATGTAGAAATTTGAATTAAATAAGAAACTCTTATTGATCTAAATTTCATTAATCTTTAGATCGTCCTGCTTCCTCATCCGACAACTCAAATAATTTGACTACAAAGACCAAAGAGAGTCGAATATCAAACGTAAGCTCTGAGAAAAAACCTTTGAAAAAATCATCAGGAGCTAAATACAATATAGTTCAGACAAAAGACCTAATTAAAGATTCAGATCATCTTACAAAAAAATCATCAAATACATTAACTACGTGTTGCAATTGCTTTACACCAAATGGTATTCGAAAACGGACCTCTATCGCATCGTCAATGGGTCAAATGTCAGACATTTATTGTCGAGTTTGTGATAACGATGATGAGGAAGATGATGTTATGAGTTCACCAGCATGTTTAGCTCATGTAACACCAAAACACGAAGCAACTAATAGGTCTAAGATAAAGTATAAAAATGTACTAACAGTTGAAAGTGTATTAGAATTACCAAATAAGAGTAAAATAAATGAAATGAAACCGAAACAAAAATCTAGTTCGGTGACCACGAAGAAAATTGTTAACAGCCCAATTTCAAATAAAGATAAGAAAACAATTAAAATATCAACCAAGCCAAAGTCGTCATATAAATCGAATCAAATTTCGAAACCATTAAAAAAAGTGACAAATGATAAGAATTTAAAAATGATTCCACAAATTTCAGCATCAATAAACAATAACAAGAAAGTAGAAGAATATGAATTGGCAAATGATGCGACTACATACGATGAGTGTGGTGGTGATCTTCTCTTAACTGATGACCATTGTAAAATGGGAATATTAAATGATATTGAAGCAAAACTAGTGATTCGCGTGCATGGTGAAGAGGAATTGCCAGCTACTACCATTACAAATAGTACTAATAGTACAGACCCCTGTCAAATTAGCAATTCTCCAACATTGACAAGGCGTCTAGAGACAATGGTTGATACAAATAATTTAGTAAATAGTCTTAATAAACGTCCATCTTCCGTTGATAATTTTAGTCGTCCAAATATAAACGTTCCAAACACCGACTCCAATTTTCTGGAGACAACCAATTGCAATGTTACAGATAATAATACTAATATAAATAGTAGATTAAGTGTTAGTAATAGTGATTGTACTGATGGTATAATTAAAATTTCATCAACAATGGATGATGATAAGCTATTAAATATGCTTGATGATAATGGAAATCTAGGCAAGAAATACAAAATTAATGATCGATTGAATAGAAATTATTTTACGTTACCGAGAATGAAAAGAATGTCAACACAATATTTCGGAAGGCCTTTGAATAGACCTCTTAACCGTGTACCAATGAGAACGACACCGGATGGTACTAATATATATTATTGGTGTAATATACCAAAGAAAGCATTAAAAGGTTATACATATTTTGATTTAACTTATTTTATATAGTTTGTTAATCCCAATTCAATTACTGCTTTTTATCACTTGGCTCCAGAATTTGAAATAATCATCTCGTAGTATATATTTCAATTTCTGACTATAGCAATTTATTGTTAATTTTAGAATTAGATGACGGAGCCTATAATCCATTATGGGCTACAAGGGGATTTACTCAAACTTTTCATTTCTGGAAGGAACATCGTCGACAACAGTCTACACCTCTTAATGCTTTTTTAACGTACGTTACACTGCCATGGTGGAGCATTGCCAAAGGTAATTTTAGATTTGTCTAAAAAGTCTTTTTCCTGTTATTTAACCACATTTTTATTTGTCAGATTTATTGGATCATCGTGAAACACCGATTTTAACATTTTAGCCAAAATAATGTTAAATAGGGTTTTGAAAATTTTTTTAAATGTTTTATCAAAGTTATCTCTTTGTTTTAAATGTACTTAATAACTATACTTAGTGGTAATAGTATCAAATTTTATTTTTACACGGTGGGTAGATACGGTAGTGAAAACTATGTAAGCAGATACAAAAAAAATCTATGGATTTATACCCATGGGTAAAATATTAATATGATAAATCTGACAATTTTCTGGACCGTGGTAAAATCGTGTAAAAAGAATTAAGTGTTGAAATACACTTTAAGGTGATTGTGACTATATTATAAATTATTTTCTCGAATTCCAAAAGTAGGACTCAAGAAAGTTGCATAAACAATTAAAACGGAGATGGGTTAAAATTGTCACAAAAGAAATAAATGCGCTTTTGCTTTCAAGGGAATCTATTCTATAACATCATAACTAAAAAGTGTACTTAATTGCCAGTACATAAGTGTTATTGGTGTTATATATAAGACTTCGGAGTTAAAATAAATTTCGGAATGCGAAACGGTGAAACGGTTTTTCGCATGATATTTCTCTAAAAGAACTCATTTCCAATTCCATTGCCTAAAAGTGTAGTTGTTGTGATCTCTATCAAATCTGCCACAGAGGCCTCTACAGAGTTCATTAATTTAACAATAGGCTTTTATATATGACATTATTTTTTAACGTTACAGTAATTAAACATAGAAATTAAGATACAAATTACGTAATAAACATATTTGTAAAATTTAACGATAGTAAGCTTAGGGGCCCTGTGGTTTTATTTTAATTCTGCCATAAGTCGGGAAATTCGATTGAATTGTTAGTTGGGTAATGTAGAAGTTAGGAAATAATATAATTACATGGAAAGGCAATTTTCATTCGGGCCGTTCGCCAGGTTAAGGACGCAACGCATTACTTATAGACCAAAGTAACATATATGTATTTGCTTTCAAGTTTGTTACGAACACTACACATTTTTCATAAATTTTGTAGTGTCTTAGAAGACTTGACTTTGACTTTGAAATATGCGATGTGTGGCTGCAAGTTTATTTCTCTGTGACAAGTGTACAAGCTCAATATTTCATGATTTTTCAATTAAAGTGGATTGTTGGGCAAATGAGTTGTCAACCAAACGTATTGTTTCAAAATTTTTACGCAACTTTCTAGATGTTCCCATTTTGTAATCTGTGAAAATGGGAATCTACCACAAATAATATAAAACCTTAACAATGAGTGTATAATAATGAATAGTTATGTGATCATCGATAGGGATTGAGTAAGAAATAGTGGACATATTTTTATTATTACATAATATATGAGATATAGGGCTACTCAAATGAGGATCTCGTTAGGCACCTTTAGACACTTATGCAAATATATATACTTACCTAATGTAGTACCAATTAAATACAAAACTTTTAAATTTACTAGAATAGCAGATATCATTGAGCTATGTACGACTGCGATATAGCATTCACAATCAATCTACATATTTTAGGTGAATTCTTATTTACCACCGAACAAAACATTAGATAGTTATTTAAAAATAATTGTAACTAGGGGAGCTCTGTATCTTTTCATGTTTTTATCTAGTCTGAATTTGTGGTGTTTTATATAGTAATTATTTTATATAATATTTGTAGGACCGACTAATTTAAATTTGTAATTTTTTCTTGTGATCTTGAATTAAAATTTGATTGTGATTATTTTTGTAATATTGCACATATTTATAATTCAGTGATATAATTTCGTATACATATTTTTAATTGCTAAAGAATCTTATAATTAAGATACTAGTATATTATAAAAAGAAGTAAATAACGTAATGAAACGTAATGAAAATCAGAGCTAAATATAAAATATAAAGGATAGCTAGGTATTCTTCTTGCTTCTACATCAAAAGTAAAAAGAATTAACTAGTCAAATTTCGCTAATTACATCTCTAAATTAAATTCATATACTATAAATATATGTACTATTATAAAGAACTGTACATTTTGACTATTTCGTCATACGACCAATTACGTTATGGACGTTTGCACACAAGATTAATATACAATTATACATATTAGAACCAGAATTGAGTAATAAAATTAACAAACTAGAAAAGAAATATTCATACCAACCTAACCTATTCACAAGGAGTATTTTAACTTATCGAAATATAAACGACTTTCCTTTTTTTAATAAATAGCATATGCTTAATTTTTAATCTAATAATTTTTCTCATTAAAGTTAAAATATGAAGTTTTACTCATTAACTGAAATAAAGTTTATATTTTGAATAAACAAATATTCAAAATTTATCTTAATAAAAAGTAAATGTTATTAAATTCCTATATAATTTTATTAGCGCGGATCGGTCGTACTAAAATGATCAAAATTGTATCAAAACTGTCTATGATAGTCAATATTTATGCCAACTGTTTCAAATTCGGGCAGATTTTGAAATTGTGTTATAAAAAATAAACGAAAGAATCATTAAGACATAACTAGAATATTATAATTTTAATCATCATAATAAATTATGTATGCGAAAATTGATAATATAAATTTTAACTTAAAATTATGAAATTATAATTTATAAACAACATTTATAAATAAAGGAATATTTTCTAATAAATATAATGTGGAAAGAAGTAGATTATCCGAACAAATTATTTTAATATCGAAAGTATTTTGTAAGAAATGAAAATTTTTATTGTTGTATTCTTTTCAATTCAGATTAATTTATGTGGGAGTCGGCCATAGTCAAAATATAATTTAATATAAGTCCACGATCTTTTTGGAAACTCCACCGTTGCTGTTATACTAGATACACCACAAAATAAAATATGAGTAATATTCAGCACTGATATAGCGATTGAATGGCATGAATAGTCGCATCAGCATGCAAACCACACACATTATTTGCTACCTGAAAGTTCTTTTGCGATATCGAATATTGTGCTAATAAATATGAGCGTAAGTATGAACCGATACCCAAGCCAATTGACAGTGATACTAACTAGTATCAATTAGCATCATAATACCAATGAACAGAATGCAAAGTGGTAAGAAGCAATTGATCGGAAGATTTAAAATTTTATAATTTCCAATGCCGTCACACCACGAAATAGCAACAAAATAATAATTGTTCTTTGAGATACTATCGGTCCCTATGCTCTTGTGGGATAGGACTAGTTGATACATAAACTTTTTCATTATTGTTATAAAAATTGAAGCTATAAAATGAAACTATAGTAGAACATAGAACTTTTCTTTCCATTTCAGCTCTGGTTTCCTAAGACATCGGTGCCGTTATCTAGCAGCTGTATGTTGTTGTATTGCAGCGAGCGAAAAAACGTACGGCCGTCTTAACGGTGATCGGAGATGTCATCTTAGAACGATATCGAGAGTACTATATCGGCGGAGAATGGACAATCTAGACATAGCATTATTAGTATATTTGGAAGATGAATAGTCATCGGAACACGAAAATTGTCATTTGGAGGAGACAGATATGCTTAAAATAGATGTTCGCAACGATAATGATGAAAAATTCAGGCAATACTTTTTCTTAATACAAGTATTGTTTCATTATGTATTGAATCACTTTGGTGATGTTAATGACTTAACTGGCCTGTTCTATATAGTCTTTTCACTTCTCATTTTACAAAGCTTCCTGATTTCTTACAAAATCAATCTAAATTTCATCTTCTTCGCTGGTCCAAATCACCCCTACACTCATTTTATTATTTTAAAATGTTGAACTTGTAACGCGGGGCATGGACGATCCTTTTAATACGACATTTATTTGAGATCGTTTTTGTTATCCATTTAAAAGGATCTCTTAATTTGTACATACACAACTCGTTTTTCATATCGGTTTTAATCGATATCGCCATGACACTTGTAATTCATATACTGCACGGCAATGCAAAACATAAATTGAACACGATTGAGTGGAGCCCATACACTACCCGCTTTGGAATGAACAACAACAAACGGCGTTCAAAAATCAGGTTCATACTGATTTCAATCGGCTCATGCAAAACCGTCCATTTTAACCTATACGTTATTAGTTAAAACTGGTGAGAGAAAAGAACATTGTGTTTAATGGATCGTATATGGGTTGCTTAAGAGTAGAAACCTTCCTACTCTGTTTGTCACTGCTATGATGGCCGATAACGGTATGACGGCTGTTCCGAAATTGCAGTTTTTACGATGTACCCTTCTGTCGAATTATATTTTTTTCTAACATATATTATAGTTTGCTTGCGCTACACAGAAATACTTATAAAGTTGGATGAATGAAAATGTAATTAAAATTTTAGTATTATTAGGGGATCAATTACAAAACTTTTACTGAACTTCATGGTATACCTACACATTTTTGTTCTTTTCAATTTTTACTCTACAAATAAGATAAATAAGGTCATCATAGGTTAAGTTAAATAGTTAAATAAACCAAACAATTCATTCTAATCTCCACTCCTATATTAAGGGCTTAAATTAAATTAAATCGTTTTTTTATAGTATATAGTGTTATACTCATTTACATTAACTTTGAAACTAGTGAAACTAGTGTCACAATTTTATTTTATGTATATGTATAGTATATTCTTAGCACAGATTAAGTTGATTGTATTAAATTAACCTAATTTATTCTCGTCTTTTAATTGAGCGTCAGTTTCAATTCAAATTCAGTCAAGAATTGTTGGTAAATTTCAATCGAATCCGAATATTAGCATATACTATATAGCATCGCACAGTATAGTTTTATATAAAAATCAATATAAACACTGCGGTTAGCAATTACTTATTTGAATAATATTTTGAAAAGCTAATAAAATAATAGTAATATTATTATTAATTCAGGTACCTTTAAATAAAAATTAACGATTTGATATAATTAAACAAATGAAATACACGCAAAATTATTGTAATTATTCACGCGGTAGTTTTCTTGAAAGCGAAATTTCTCAAAATCATCAGATATTTGAAATAAATCAATTAATTTATTCTTGTTCTCTTATTATTTGAAATCAGTTAATTTTTATTTGAAAGGACATATACATTTTTAAAACTAATAAAATTAAATAAATATACATATTAGTTATTATCAATTTTAATTTGTGTTGGTCTTAATTTTATTTAATCATTTTAACCTTTAACAAGATAAATTAACCCTTGATTATAATTCTGGAATACGAGTATATAATAAGAAAAAACTTTGTCGATTACAAAGTTGAAAAGTTTCTTTCAATCGTGAACAATTTTAAACATAGTCAAAGTTGTGAAATTTAGTATTCTCATGTATTCTCTTTAACATTGTCTGGAAATCCCGATCGTTTCATTGATCGCGGAATTGCAGGGATAAAATTCTACAAGTATATTAATTTTTCATTCAAACTATTTCAATAATTTAGTTTAATTTGTTACAAACGAAAAATTCATCATTTACCTCGAGTATAGGGATGATTATTTGTTCGTCTTTACGGCAAGAGCAGTGTTGAACCTTTAGTAGTGGCACATATTTTTGTTGATTCTCAATATATTTAACACGCGTTTTCTTTTAACTCGGTGTAAATGATGTAATATATTGTACCTATATGTATAATAATAAACTGTGTTTATTATTCTTCAAATAAGCGATAAATTCGCACAAAAAAGTAAATTCATAAGCCTAAAATCTATAAGTTAATCTATGTATTTTTGATTTTTTTTAAGAAAACTTGTAATTGGATATATTATATTGGATATAGTTAATTGCTTTAATTACTTAAATAGCCGGCGATGTGGCGTACAAATTCATTCATCGTATTAGCCGTTTTGTTAGTAACAACAGTAAATTGTTGTGATAAAACACCTGAGAGGCAATTAACCACAAAACCAAAGTCTGCCGGAGATAATGGATACCGACTAGTCTTCAGTGAATCTCTAATAGGATATGAACCAGGAAAACGATACAATTGTGAGTATACCCATCTCTTAGTATTTAAACCCCTGTTTACCACGCCATATACCCATTTTACCCAAATTGCTATATGTTACACACAAAAAAAAGCTTCGTTGGTAATCACTGATTTAAACTATAGGGTGAGAAAATCCTGTAGATCTATAGATAGGTGAGAAATTTGTAATTGCAATTAATTTTTTAGTTAGGGATGAGTGCATAGTACACAAAAAACAAAAGCTGTAAAAGAAGTTGGCATAGGAAATTTCAAATGAAGAAAATTGCTTACTTGAGGTACCCATCATTGTGATTAATTTACATTATTTACATTATTACCAACCAATTTTTTTGTTAAGCAATTTTTTACGAATATTTTTAATAATACTTTCTGAATGCGCCATTCAATACCGTTCATTTGATATATCACAGATGAATATCGAACGAGAGGTTTAGGAGTTATCAGCGTTTGAACAAGACGCAAATCCCGATATTTTAGCAAAAATACGACACTTTGGGGTACCCTGCAGTCGTAATTGTACGTCGGAAGGAGAAACAAAAAAATCGTATCGTATTTTTTCAACCCACACTAATTCTGAAACTTTTATCAAAATCGAAAGGGGTCCGGACCAGGAAGGGGGGGGGGGGAAATTTGGCGTGGAAAGGCTGTATTATGTAGATACTCATATGTTAATTGTTCTGTTGTTCAGTTAATTGGGTGATTGTGAACCCCTCGTGCCTTGCAATAAGAACAAAATGTATTTATATTCCTAATATTAGTTAAATATTAATATTTTTTAAATTATATTTTATTAGTATTTCTCCTGGGCGCTCAGAGCCTAAGTAATGTACAACAATTTACACATTTTACGGTAACAGCGAAATCGGCTACTTCGGCCAATCGTGATACAGCCACATATTCATTAGCAGGTCCGAAGCGAGTCGGCCGATTTCAATTATTCACTGACGAATATACCGTATTCAATGAGGATTGTGTGAATACCGTTTCACAGTCTAACAATCAACGTAAGACTGAAATTCAGGTTATGTGGGTAGCGCCTGCGAAGGGTTCAGGTTGTGTAGCCATATCCGGTATGGTATACGAGCAAGATGAAGATAAATGGTATGCGGATGAGGGGAAATTGACGAATATCATATGTGAGAAACAATTGGAACCACAAGAGCAAAATGGAGAATGTTGCGCATGTGAAGCTGCGAAATATAGTGTAAGTTCGTGCAGGCATATGTATTATAGAAAATAATTCCACTTTTTAAATCAGTTTGTTTTTGAAGGAATATGGTCAAATGAAACACATCCTAGAGATTATCCTTTTGCTGTATGGTTAACGCATTTCTCCGATGTTATTGGCGCATCCCATGACGGAAATTTTTCATTTTGGGGCGAGAATCATATTTCAACTGATGGGTTTCGATCGATGGCTGAATGGGGATCGGTACGTTTACTTGAAACGGAATTGAGAGCAAAGGGACCTCGATTACGGACATTAATAAAGGCTGCTGGTTTATGGTATCCTAACGTCAATGCAAATACAACGGCCGTTTTTCGTACAGATCGGAAATATCACAAAGTCTCTTTAGTATCAATGTTTGGACCATCACCAGATTGGGTGGTTGGCATCAATGGATTAAATTTATGTCAAACCGATTGTACATGGAAGGAATCGTTAGATGTTGACTTGTATCCGTGGGATGCAGGCACAGACAGTGGTATTTCATATATGGTAATGTGAACTTCAAAATATTTCATTTCTGTATACATTCGTAAATCATGTAGATTTGACATCAATATATTAGCCTCTCTACGAATTATAAGATTTATTCTGGAGTTGGGAAAGGTTTCTTGTTAAATACTTGATTGACATCTGTATTCGTTATTTATCAAATTCAATGTAAGAATTATACTTACATACAATGCATTGAAAAAAAATGTATATATCTACTTGTATATCATATATGTATTGTCCGATACGCAGGTGTATTTATGTTTCTGTGCGCCCACTTTACATAGGTCCCCTATATTATATACCAATACGTCCACTTCATCCAGATATATCTTCTTGTAAACGATAGTTTTATTTCTTTACTTTACATTACTTGGTTTGTACGTGATGCTAATTTTTAGTGAGATTCACTATCTCCGAAGCTGACCTAGTTTCGATTCTTATTAAACAAATTGATAATGTAATCATAAAATTTCTAATTTTAATTTAAGTGTAAGTTTTTAATTATAGTCACCAAACTCTGAAACAATTCCACGCGAGAAAATGTACCGTATCACAACAATGTATCCAGAAGATCCTCGACAACCATTCTACAATCCAAGGTCAAATGTCATGACGCCATTAGCCAAATTATACATTCGCCGTGAAAGGACAATACCTCAAAATTGTGATGAAAACTTTTTACAATCTCAAATATTAGACGAGTCTGAAAATACGGAGGTGGATAACCGACGAGAATGTAGGACAACAGATTATACAGCATGGTCATCGTGTTCAGTTACATGTGGTAAAGGTTTACGAATGCGATCACGACAATATCGCAGACCACAATTGGCTAGAACTGCAAATTGTAATCGACAACTAATATCGAAAGAAATGTGTGTCGCCGATATACCAGAATGCAAGTAAGTTCCGAACGTTTTCGAAAATATTATAACATTTTGAATCAAGGACTTTGCCAAATACGATACCAAATACATTTCCCATACATTTTACATTTTGCATACTTGGTCTGTCCAATGGTCTTTAAATGTAATGCACATTTCACTATAGAGATGCTGACAATGAAGAAGATGAAGATGAAAACTTAGCACAAAGTTCAGCCAATGTAAATGAAGTTGGCGAAGGAGTCGGTGTTTGTGCAACGACACCATGGGCTGAGTGGTCGCCATGTTCTGCAACATGTGGTATTGGTATATCGATGCGCACGAGAACATTTGTTGATTACCATGGCCGTAGAAAATGTCCCCATATTACTATTGGTATGTACAAAATAGATCTATAATGCTCTGTCTGTATTTCGGTCGATTTATTTATTCGGAAATGGCCTATAATATTAGAGCAAAACTTCTGTTACAGTTGAAAAGGAGAAATGTATGAAACCTGAATGTTCAGTAGATGATATGGAAATACCAGATCCGCAGTGTCCAGTAAATCTATGGAGCGATTGGAGTCCCTGTAGTGCAACTTGTGGTAGCGGTGTTAGTATTCGAACTAGACTTTTATTAACTGATGATTCAATGAAGGAAACGTGTAGCAGTCGAATGGAATTACATCAGCAGAGATCCTGTAGTGTCAAATTGGATTGTTCATTTGATAGGGAGAATGCTATAAGTCAATCATTTCATTTTATCATAATGAAACCGTATGAACATTATCTTTATTATTTTCAATAGGAATATGTGCTCTACCATCGATAATAGGTCCATGTCGGGGGCAGTTTAATCGATACTTTTTTGATTCAAATACGCAGACCTGCGAATCATTTACTTATGGTGGCTGTCGCGGAAATCAAAATAACTTTTTCACTTTAGATGATTGTCAACGAAATTGTCTGAGAAGTTCTAGAGGTTGGTAGTGTGCCTTTATAATCATTTGTATAGATATGTAATTTCAATTATTTCTTCCAGGACGACCCAATGCTCGCTTTCTACGAATTTAAAATCTAGTGATTGTTTGTAACCACTTCAACTCATTTATATAATTCTAATTCAACTATCCTCTGTATTACAATTTCATTCTATTCTATCGATCATATGGAAATTATTAATTTTGTGAAATTTTGGTGGGCGGTTATACAAAAAATAATTAGTAATGAAAATTGTACTAATAAACCCAATAAGGATGCAATCATATTGAACATTCAATTAATAGAGTGAATCCCCAAGAATGAATAAAAACGAATTCCTATTCGTTAAGTTGAATACTAATAGATTTTCACGATGAAAACTTGCTTTATCTACTCTATCATTTCCTATACATTTATATAAAATGGAAATTATGGAGCTGGAATACTATTTTGATTTTTTATGATAAGAACTTTGTAAATGAAGGGTAAATTAAGCAAACGAAATCCACTTTATACAAAGTAGATTCCTATTCTAAAGTCAGAAATTTGGAGGCATAAAAAAATATTATTCATATAACAATTGAGGCGTTCTCTGGACAAAGGGCCTATTAGCTAAATCGTCGTTATGAGAACAACACAAATGAATATTTCAAATAGTTTTATTTGACATAATTTTTGAATTTTATTTGGTAAAAACATTCGTCGATTTTTCTGAAAATTGGTCTTATTTCCAAAGAACGATCATTATTCATATATGTGACCTGTACCCGGATTTTGTGCACATCTTTTCAACGTAATTTGTCGTTATATTCAATGTATTTACTCAACCAAATTTTATTCACC
>JANTOP010014707.1:0-14350 GCA_027564815.1 Symmerus nobilis | reverse complement strand
AACACGATAATACCAAGGTCACATATTCGAGTACTCTATCTACCGATATAAAATACCGTGTGTAAATTGACATGTATAATAAAGTAGCAACGGTGCATATATGTACCGGTACCTAATACAATGTAACGAGTACTTATAGCTAAATGGATCCGAGTACTCGGATCCGAAAAGTAACTAAACTTTGCATCTCTATTCTCGAGCGCGTCAGGATGCAATCGAGCATTAGATATCTATATGAGTCGATCACTATCAATTTATTGTAAATTAGATATAGAGAAATTAAATATTAAATTAAATATTTTACGAACAAATTCCGAGTTGTTATTATTTATACTCACTTCCCACAGAGCATCCCTTCCCTCTGAAGAGACTCTCTACACAATATTTTTACCAACAAATTCTTGAAAATGAAGTCACTCCATCCAATACAATGAAGTGAAAAAGTACTAAATATAAGAATAATTTTTTTTCAATTTTCTTTCTATCTACTTGAGTTGCAAAATTTTTATACTTGGTGACCTTTCTCCATAAATCAGGAATATCAGTGGAGTAGTTTCAATTGTGAAAGCTACCCATCTCTAGATTGACTGTGTAAAATTGTGTAAAATTGTTATGTAGAGATGTTGTGGACCGGTTATATCCCAGTACCTAACATTATCCTTTATCCATCCCTTAAACTGAACTGATCTGATCTCATTAAATCAACAATATTTGAAAATTTCGACATTTTTTATGCGGCCATTACAAGATCAGTAATAATGGAAATGGATATTTATTGCCATTATGCCAATAAATATCCATTTCCATATGTTGCTTATCAAAATAATACTGACGAGAATTTTGATAAATAATTTTAACACACACACGATTAATAATTTTGCCAATATTCCTATCACTTTCCGATACTGATGCTTGAAAATTAAAATATTTTAGTGTTCATCAGTATTCAACATTGCTCCATCAGTATTGCCATTAAACTGTCAATAATATTGACAGTATTATTTCATACTGATCGAGTAATAGGGCTGCATTAGGGGTTTATCAAAAATTTGAAGGACTCTAGAATGTCATCAAATTATCCAAAAATACAGTACATTATTGGTTGAAAAATATTGAGAATATTAGCTATAATTTTAGTGGGTATTTGGGGAGGTATTTGTCATTTAATTTTGATCTATTTATCAATTACATTACTCATTATCATTACATATTACCATAGATAAATGTAGTTACTGGTAGATGAACAATTTCATATAAGGAAAATGACGCCAAAAAAAATGAGTATAACAATGGAAATGGATCCAAATCGCTTAAAAAATTATGGATCCGAATAATTTAGGCAGAAATAAAAATACACTACATTTGGTTCTCTTATTATAGTTTCTATTCTCATTGATATTACATTTCATTGCAATTTTTAACAAAGAGAGTAGTTTAATGGGGAGACCGATTAGTTTAAGTCACACTCCATAATACATATATGCTATTTTATACAAGCGGAAGTAAAGCATGCTTTTAGTTGCACAACATACCTTTACTAAAAATCATATTTAATGAATTTAATTTGGACTAAGTTTGCACATTGTAAGTACTTTATATATATAGTATTACGCACCATGATATTATATTAAATGGAGTTATGGATATAGTTTATATACGTAAATTTTTATTCTTGTCTATATATTTATTTTCTTCTTACGGTTCCGGAAACGAAGTTAAATACGATGCAACTCCACCTATATCTGATGTATATTTAACCAAATGAATATAATATATTCTTTATATTTTCAGAAAAAAAAAACATATTTCTCCTAATTGTTAAGGTATAAAAATGAAAAGTAAATATGCAATACACTTCCTATTGATGCGAAGTGGGAAGGATTGAAGAATTGAGAATTGAGAAGGTTGAATTAAAAATGAAAACACGAAAACCTGAAATAAAATAGTTAACTTTTAGTTAATCCAAGAAAACTTAATATAATCATGAGCAAGTATGATATTTATCCAATGCTTAAGAAAAATTCATTAGTGCTTAATGGAAAATTTTTCTTTTTCACTTTGTATTCTAAACTTTCGTATTAACTAGATAACATTGCTCAATATTAACTGAAATTGTATAAATATTTACTTTATCGACATAGTTTTATTCGTAATATTAATGCAATGCGATATAATAGTACAATCGAGAAATTTCCATCGAAATAAAAAAATCACTCGTGAGTTCTATGATCAGACTTGTGTTGTTGGATTTAATTTATAATTTTATAAATGGTCGACCGAGTCAACACTAAATTATATTATTTGGGAAACTTTACGAATAGAAATTTATAGAATTTTAATAAATATTTTGGTATATTAAAATTAAATTATCGTTCAATAACATAATTTATTGGACAATTCAATATATAAATATATCATTCTTCTCTATACAAAAATATATAATTATTTTCGCTGATTGAGTTAACACGAAAAGGATAAAAAGGATGCTCTATAATCCATAATATTTTAAAATTTAATTTCAATTATATTACTACCAATATTTCCATTTACAAAATTATTTTTTTTTTTTTTATATTTTCGTTCCATGCTTCATTTATTTCAAAAAATATTTTTTAAATGTGAATTGGTAATTTGGTCTGTTTATTCAATTTAATTTGACATTTTGAGTTATTGCAGTGAATAAATAGCAATGGGTGAAAAATATATTATTCAACCCAAAGTTATTATGCATTTATACCCTTGGTTTATGAAGATGTTAAAAATATTCTAAATAATTGTTCCGAACTTATCTCTCGGTACCCGGGGTATGATCGTTTCAGTTGACTTTTTAGTATAAATCTTTTTGAAACAAATAAAAGCAGCAGTGCTACAATTAGGTGTTCATAATCATCGTTGAATGACATTTTGGTTTTTGATTGTTTGAAAGCGAACAGTGTTTACTATGTGTTCATGAGCTGCTCGTGAACATATCAAGTCGTTGATGTGGACGATGAGATCGCGAACAACCTACGAACAGTTGAACAGTTTGCGAACAGTTTCGGAACATGTAAATATGGTTTGTACCCGGCTTTAGAATGTTGCTGCGATTGTTGTTGTAGAATATGATGTTGCGATTCGTGTGAAATCAATGAGTATTGTTAAACCAGGGCTGTGGAGTCGTAACGAAATATATGTAACTCCGACTCCGACTCCAACTCCGGTAATTTGAAAGGGACGACCCCGATTAAGGGGGGGAAATACATTTAGTTGACCTAATTTTGGCCTATTTTAAGAATTTTTTTTTAAAGAGAAGGATTAATTCAATATTTTCAAAACTTACCATATGTTGTAATAATACTTTTAAGTATTACAAAAAATTTTTTTTTTATAATTAATCCAAAATGGCAGAATTATAATCCAGTATTCAGGGAAGATCGCGGCAAAAGTTTTCAACTGGTGGAACTTCGAGAGCATATTGTCTTGATGCTTTCAGCAAGAAAGAAATATTTTTGTCATTACGAATGTTATAATTTCTATACGAACCTAAAAAAAGTTGGAATAAAATTCGCGAATTCAGACACTTTAAAAAAAACCTCGGGATTTTAGACTACATTTTTCAATGATTTTTCTTCAAAAAAATTATTTTGTTAACAGATTTTTCAAAACTTTGAGGTTCATTAAGATAATATTATAGAAAATATGTGTGCAAAATTTCATCGGGATTGATGAAGAACTTTTGGAGTTGTCGCTCCCAACAATTTAAAAACATACTTTTGAGAAAAACGCGACATGAGTTTGAACTAACAGTATACAAATTGTAAAGAGAATCGTCACATTCATGGTTCATAACTTGAGATATACCTTTAATTTAATTATAAAACTTTGGTGACATATTCTTAAAATTTTATTCATGAGAAGAAAAAGATTTGTAAAATGGTTATAAATGTATCTCCCCCCTTAAATTCTCCTTCCCCATTAAATTTCATAAAATCCTATATGTGATTGCTCGCTCGTAGATACCAAAAATCATATGATTGCCTATTATTATCCTTATTCTGCATTTTATCTGTTACTTCGCAGCGGAGCACCAAATAAACTGACATTTTCGGATCTTCTCGAAAATCACTATGTCGGGATTTTATTTCAATTTTCAAATTGATATTGGTACAAAGCTGTTCGAAAGATTACAGCACTGTGAGTTTTTTAGTCGATAGCGACTCGACTAGAGCAAAAATTCATACATATTTTTATTTGCGCAATGTATTTTTAATCGACTCGACTCGACGCGACTCGAACAAACTTCCACTTCATAAATATCATGGCATTAAAAATGGCATTTTGTACAAAAGTTTATTAATATCTCCTACCTCCATTTAAAGTTATGGCTGTTCTTGTGGAAAAAAAAGTTTCCGGAGTCGGAGTCGTCACAAATATTTACGACTCCGACTCCAACTCCGACTCCGGCAAAATACCTAAAACTACGACTCCACGACTCCGACTCCGACTCCACAGCCATGTGTTAAACAAATAGATTTTTGCAAAAATATACAGAATGAACATTGATTTGCTGTCAGAGTACCTACTACAGAATTATCAAACTTTTACATCTATTTCAGATGAATAAAGAAATCTGTTAGCTATGTTCATAAAAAATGAAGTAATGCATTTCATTTAAAGCATAATCTCACTCAGAGATTAATACTTTAAACAAGAACTTTTAAAACAATCTAGAAGAGATTTCTATCGGAGGTAGGTGTTAAAACTTCCACATCTTCCTTAAAGATTTGATTCTACTTCATAAAACTTCCCTGTGTTGGTAAATGAAAATGTACGATAGTTTTCAAGATCAATTGAATATTTTACCAAATTCAAATGAATTCAAATTCACTACAAGGTATGGTTAAATATACAAATAATAAAAATATAAATATTCTACTCTATAAACATAAATATTCACGTATATCCATCATATTTCAATTACTCAAGTTTAATTATTTTCAATTATAAAAATAAAAGCAAGTTAGGGTAATGGATCTTTTAACTCTTTAACACATTATTTTTATGCGTATATACAAGAAATATATAGATAAAGCTATAACTTTTTAACCATTTACCATAACTTCATAGTCTATATAATTACGGGTAAAAGGTAGTAGTATACAACATAAAAGTTATTTTAAGGCGATTTATTACACTTCCTGTTGCAATTTAATAAAAAAGTAAAAACTATTCCCCATTCTCCTGAAATGTCATTCTCGTTTCTATAACATTGTGTCATTTCAGAAAACCTTCTACCTAAAAATCTTTTTTTCTACGGTAATATTTTCCGTAAGCATTAAATTATAGTTTCTAGTAGTTTATATAGAGACCACTTACCATATCCTTACAAATTCTTTTCAATGGCAGTATAATGCAATTATTTCCGTATGATAAGGCGCTGTTTCTACGATGCCAATGCCAAGATATCTCAAATAATATACGTTACACGAAACAGTGCAATGTTTTATGCATTCTGGTGATATACCTTAAAATGATATTCCTATATTAATTTCATAAAGATAAGGTGAGAAATTATAATTTCAACTATTAAAAGTATACATATACTCCTGTAGCAGCATAAATAGTAGTTAGTTATTATAAAATTTGTTAACTTTAATAGTTATTCAAGGGTGCACCTAACGAGGTAACTATCCTTTCACCTTCTCAATACCAAGAATATGTTGACTACATTATATTTAAAAGTTTGTTAGCAGTATATACCAAACAACTTTTAAAATGATAATTTAGTTTCTCAAGTCTCCTATTTTTCCCTGACTAACTTCTTACATAAGTAATTTCAAATTGTTTTTAAAAACCGTTCGTTGGCAATGTTTCACTTTTGGAAATGTTTACGTCCTTATAATGACTATGTATTATTTTACACATAACAATATTTGTTTCTTGTAACACTCTGCGTTCTATTGTGCATGTACTACGCTGTACGTACATGTACAGTGTTTTAATTCAAATTTTTAAAATAATTATGTGTTTATTGGTTTTATATTTAGGGACATTTTTTATACTGTTAGATTTATTACTACTTTTTAAGAATAAATGTTTTTGTAATGAGATTCTTAGAGATGACTTCTGTTTGTACAACAATAGTGGTGTCAATATTGAGAACCCACTGTTATAATTTACCCAATATTCAAAATTTAGACATTTCCAAAGAAGACCCTGCCGGAAATATCTAAGGCCTTTATTTTTGAGAAATAGCAAGTGCTTAAAATGATTATACTTATAATGCAATAATAATGTATTATCAAATTGTATGCATATTAAGTTGCTTAATATTGCCTTAGATAAATGAGCGGGTGTGGCAATTGCTGCCCAGTAACCACTGCGGCCACCAATGGACCTATTGTGGCATTAATATTGCCTTAGTTCTCAACACAATTGTTTTAGACTTGTTTCGTTTGGAAACTAAAAACCTCGTAGATTTTATTACCAATTGTAATTTTATATTATGGAGTTATCTTCCATTTGCAATTTCGATTTTTTTGAAGTGTGTTTCCTACAATATAAAAATTAAATTAAAATTTAAGTGAATATAAAGTCCACAAACAAATAGGTGAGTTAAAAATGGATATAAATATAAATTAAATTAAATTAAATAAAAATCAAAGAAATCATTAGGGGCTTCATATAATATTCTTCATTGGCTTTAAATGATCAAAATAAAGAAACAACAAATACGATTGAGCGCTAGATTGACTATCTAGCCTCGTTAATAATCGAAATAAGTCACAGAAACTTCCATATGGAAGCACCTATGCTGCCTCTAGGAGTAAAGGTAAAAGCTGATGATGATGAATTAAAGTGTATCCATTTTATTATACTTCGAGGACATACATACATGCATTATACTCTTACTTGGTGGAAACATACGAATGTACCCCATTCTTCTTTATTGTAAAATTCAAGTAGGTACAACTACTTATAAAGAACTTAGTTTTAGTAAATTTGTAAGCATTTAAAAAATGAACTTATTAAGACATTAGTTTTAGTCGATATTTAAGCAATTGCTACTATAACCTTTTTTTCTCTCTATTAAAATGACTCTTAAAGCACTTCCTTGTAATGGATTTAAAATGAATATTAAAATGCTTGCTATGTAACACGAAACTTCGGCAAAAGTGCTTACTTTGGTCTCATTTCCCATTTAAGTTTGTACAAAGGAATAGTACAAGTAATCGCTTACTATTAATACATTTAAAATGCACTTAGAAGCAATTCTTGTCCCATAGACGAATATCTTAGTTCCAACTTGTCAGCATGATGAAACCATATTGCATCTTGCCCAGTAATGATTGAACATTATTTTTGAAATTATTATTTCAATGTCTTCTCTTCACCAAGTAATCGGACATCTTGAAATATGTAATTCGATGATCCAATTAAATCAATTAAATTAATTATGTCTGAGACCATTTTTCATATCTCCAGATTATAGCTGAATATGTGCCGTGTAACGAGGATCTAGGGAAGGTCGTAGGAACATCAGTAGGCCTCGATCAATTCGACAGATGACATAAAAAAGTTTAAATTTAACTGGAGCTGGAGGCTAGGGAGAGGCCTAGTAGATCTATGAAAAGTGTGTAAGATTTGATGACAAACTTTCTTGTATAAGTTTTATTATTACTTTAAACTCTTACATAGTTATAACACACTTTCTAATGCAATCACTCTGAAAAGTAATTATTATATTAATCACTTTGGTACATAAATGATACATCAATCTCAATTGTCCAAGGTAACGTTATGACTTCTGGTCATGATGCCTAGTAACACTTCTGAGTAATAAAATGTTATTATGATTACGATATCTATAATGATTGTACTACATATTTGGCAGCGTATTATATCATTATTAATATTTTCTGGGAAGTGATGAAAATTAATTGAATTTCCCCGAAACTCTGATAATTCTTCTCGATTTATTGGTTTTACATCATTTAGTCATTCAGCTGAATCGCCAATTTCATACACATTAACTTATAACAGCAGAAATTAGTTTAAATCGATTAGCTGTTGTCCTGACCTGCTCCGATTTCCAAGAAAATCACAGGATTTGTAATAATGTAAATTCAACGGAAATGAAATAAGCTCAAATAGAATTGGAAACAACACAAACATATATTTTTGTAGTAATTTTAATCGAATGTTACAAAATAAGTAATTCTTAATTCAAATGCAAAATTCATTTTTCATATTTTCTAATTCAAATATTCGCCATTTGAAAAAGTGGCATAATTCTTCATAAAAGAATGATGGCATTTTGAAGACCTACTTTTTAACCGTTTTGAGAACTCCTCCCAGTAATCCATCTTAATTTTGCAAGGATTAAAAATGTGAACCTAGTTTTGTACTTTGTTTTGTTTTCGTGTTTTCTGATGGGAGTAGAAAAATATCTTTTAGCCTTTGCAAAATGACATTGGAACATTACATTACACATACCGAATGGAACGTTTTTGCTACCTGAAACTGAAAGATTAGCCGTAGTTGCCTTGTCTGAAATAACAAGTGAGATGTTTATTTTAAGGAATTTACATTAAATTGCCAGGAAATATTCTTGGAAGTGTATTGTATATACAAAAGCACTTCCATTTCAAAAGTTTATCAAACAAAGAGTAAATTTTTAATAATTTTTTAAATAATAATAATGGAAAAAATATTTCGCTAACTGCAAGTGGGTTTAATATGTTTCATATTAAAGTACATACCTTTATCTTCCATATCCATAACAGTTATATTACAAAAACAAGTAAAACCCAACTGAAAATACTCATGTAATTTGTACAACAAATGAACTTAATATCATGTTCAAACAAATGCGGATTGAACACTGAGTTACGATTGCTCGTGTAAAGGGGGATAAAGAGTTGGAGTCACGAGAGGAAGGGATATGAAGTAGCAGTTAATCAGGTATTAGAAAAGGGCGGTTGGAGTGAGGATTATCATACTTTACGCTTTTGACTTTTGGCCAGCTTTTGATACCAAATACTCCTATGTGCGCCGTCAAGTTCGAGTTCACATGGACAAATAAAAAATACAGGCCGCTACGCTAACATACAGTAACATTTTTTCTCTTTTACACAATTTCTGTGATTTTTATTAAAATCGGAAAACAGAAATCTCACTTTTTGATCGATTTAAAGTAATTTTTGCTGTATAAAGCTGTATAGTGTATAGGGATATTTTACTATTATATTGATAACATTACAGATATTATGTTTTATTTTTCATTTTCAGGTAGATATTCTTTTACATCGAGGATGTAATGTATAGTTATAATAGGTGAATAACTCACAAGTTCTATATATTATATCACAGAATCTAAGAGTTTATGGGACATTTTTATTACTTTATATTTGGTCAGACTATCTATAAGTTAAGACAGAGTTAGAAGTTATAAATTTATAAGTATATTGTTAGTAGTAGTAGCAACATTATATATTTCAGTATCCATAGTATATTAGCATTCAATGGATGTAAGATGATTTTAGCATGTTCAGCTAAAAGGTTCAACTAATATTATTCTTATATATTTCATCCATCATCTAAAAAAATATTATTCTTTCCAGCGGATAAGGATTTTACTATACTACTATAGAAGGAAAACCGAAATTGGGTTGAATTTTCTTGTAATGTGCAGTTTTCACATTGAATGAATTTATATATTTTATATGGTATGTATATGGCAAGTAATATACTATAGTATTATTATTATTGGTCCTGAGTGGGTTATTGTTATACAAGAAAAACAGAAGAAATGAATAAAAGTATTTTAACAAATTCAAAAAGTGTTTTCTTTGCGGTCAGAAATGGGTTAAATAAAATTCGTCTATTGTCTATTTATATGCCAACAATCAATACCTTGTAATGCAGAAATTATTTCAGAGTTTTCTGTATAATATCAAATTATGTTAGTAGCATTTACATTTTACACAATTATTATTGAATTTTATTATTCATTTCAAAATTCCCATTTCAAGTTTATTATTATTTATCGATAAAACATATAATTGCAATACATATTGAGTAGAAATCCGTGATGTTTCAATAAAATTGTGATTTGATAAGAGAAATCTTAAGTAAAGTACTTATACCCTTACATATGTTAAATAAGCGTCTAACTACTGTTACCGTAGACTGCTCCCCATACTACAATTTTAAACTAAATAAATAGTAAACATGAGAAGCATTAAAAAATGGTTAAATTTCCACTATTTCATCTGATTTCCTTCCTTATCCAAGATGAGATAATTCTATCTTTAGAACGATCTATTTTGTTATTGCATTTTTATTTTCACATTTAGAAGCATTTATAATTGATACCCTGAGGATAAAACGAAAGCAATTTTTCATTTACTTTTTCTATTTTTTTCATTTTATTTCTTATTTCTTTGCGGATGTTTGTTTTCAAAGACATAGTAATTTACTATTATTTATAAACAGACCAGTATTTCATCGGTATTAGCTTTTTCCAATATACTCATGCGAAGGATTTTAAAATAGGATGACAGTGTAAGTAATTGAAATTGGCATACAAGATTCTTATAGCTCACTCAGTTGTATGCCTTGTTTAATTTAATCCATTAGAAGATTGTTATTCTCTCGGTCACATTACTGTATTATAATTAAAATTAAATCCTTTATGCAATTAAGCTCGCTTGTTCTAAACATATCTTAATTTCCGCAGATAGTGGAAAAATACAATAAGTCGATATATCGTAAGTAAATTCGGAAGATAACTATGTAGGTGTAGGAGTAAGTTGTCTTCTTTTTCCACTTAACATTTTCTACATATACATATGTTAGGAACTAAATAAATAGTGGATATAAAATTATTTAAAGTCACGCCATATTTAATATAAAAATTACTTTATTAATATAAAAATTGAAATATAAATAAATTAGATATCTATGCCACCAATTTTCTTTATTTCGACTTTAATTAGAAGCGGAAAATATTAAAAATTTTTAAATAAATAATGAATGGATCGTTATTTGTCATTGATGGCGTTTCTGTTATTTACATTAGAAATAATTTTACTGAATTGAAATTTAAAAAAATGTTCCGGAATGAAATGTGCTGAAGAGTTTCAATGCGATTGTCTTGTAATTCAACTATTCCGCAAAATTGAACATCCATGTTTGCTTCAACAGCATACATAGATTACCAATTTCTCTCTTTGTGAGGAAATATTTGGATGTTGTAAAATCTCTTTTACATTTTATAATTTTACTTTAATTTAAATGTTATAATATATATATTAGGAATGACCGAACTCATCCAATGCAAAATGGATATTAATTCTTCTTACAAAACTAAATTATTTTTATTACAAAATATATGATTGTCCATATATATATATATACACATATGTATAAAATATGTATTGTCAAATTTATTAAAATTAAAGTCATATTGATACGATCGTTTATTTAAATCTTATTAAATTATTAAATATTTGTTGTACAATTATTTTTACAGCGATGGATAAAATGTATCCACCACATTGTTATTATATTTTGATATTTGGATATAATTTAAATTGGATTTAAAATCAAAGATTGTTAGGGATCGGATTAACTTTAAGCATCAAATACTCGTTATTATTTAATCATCTCTATTCTCTTGAATATGGTTATAAGTGACATAAGCATATGCGCGTGTGCTTTTGTGCTTGCGGATATAATAAAATGTCTCAGTATCTTATTTTAAGTCTAGCAATCTATATCTAACATAACTAAATCCTTATTATAAATTCAACATATGTATTTGTACATGTACAAGTGTATAAGTATATTATCTGAGAATACGACAAGAACTTTCAATGTACAAACGCGGCTCCATACGAACAATTAAAATTAAAATCCTTGTTTTGAGTTGGTTCGTTATGGTTTAAAATATGGTATATTGTCTTTTACTATCTTTTGTTCATACTCGTCTTAGACGGAGTGATGGAAAATGTAGGTATTATAGCCAATTATATTGAATGGAGTATCGAATCTGATCTAGAGACCTTTGCTTAGCCGATGATATTTATCTACACTCCCAGGCAAAGTTAGATATGTAAATAAAACTAGATGTAGTAGTAGGAAAAGAGTGCAATGAGTGGCTATTGTATTTTTTATGGTCTCTAATTCTTCGAGGAATTATGAAGAAATTATGTATCAGAAACTTCATATAATTTCGTACAATTGAATATTTGTTGATATTTTTCCAGCATTTCTAGAAGTAAACCAAAGAAGAATATTACATATTCTTGTACATATGAAATAATCAACTAATTATAATCATGAAGCATATCATACCAACGATTCGACAATGGTAGTCTTGGTACCAATAGGTATATTAGGTATTAGGTATGACAAGAAATATATGAAAAGGTTCATAAATTTACGTCTTATTTTTCATTTCTTGTGTCATTTGAAAATGCATATCATGCCATGAATTCAACATAGAATCATCTTATTTGCTTTTTATACATAAATGAATCTAAGTTCATCCCAAATATATTCGAGAAGATGAACTGACATGTGTCTGAAAGTGTCTATATTATTGCATGTGCATTTCGTACATGTTACCGCTTGAATGAATTCAATATTATTCAGATAATAAAGGCGTATAACGCTTACATTCCATATTCTATGAGGTATTCGTATTGATAAAAGCTTTCTTATGTACTATGAATTGTGATATCGCTCTACGCTGCGTAAGATTGAACCCATTCTAAAAGTTCCATTATATTTAAACATGAATGAGATGTTTTATAGCGATAGAGATATAGATGAGTGATTCTGATTATATTCAGTTTCTTATGAGATGAACGAACATAAAATATCATCAGAATTTATATTAAAATATATTTTTTTAAGAAATTGAACATTTAACAATAAATCAAAAATGCAATACATGATCGAGCTTTTAAAGAGTATTATAGATATGTTAAGATTCCTTTCGCAAATGACTTGTATCTTATTAAACAATTTTAAATTAGAACTTTCAATATAGATAGATATAGTTCATATTTATTTAATAAGGTATTACGGTATTTATGTATGTCATTCATAATGATTAAAGTTTCGTTTAATAATTTCAAAATATTCTACTATGATGCTACTCCATTTGAACGTTAATTTATTTGGAATGCATGATTTTCGTATAATTTTATATAAGTAAATTTATGAATTTTAGAAAAGGAAAATGCGAATAAATTTATTGCAGAAATGTAGTCATTTAAATTAAGTATGAGATAAATAAGAAGTGAAAAACGCTCCGGTGTTTAAGACCTTTTTTATAAATAAATATACCTACATGTATTCAACTATTAAGCAAATTTAGTTGAAAAGTACTCACGCAGAACAAATAGAAGCAATTTACAGTATAAATCCGACAAGAGTGTATAGAAATTAAAAAAATCTTTACTTTCTAATGAACTATTTTGTATGCAATTCATGTAACAACATTTTTCAACTCAGACAGAAAATTAAGATTAAAGTTTCCTCTTTTTATTAGTTTATATTTCTTTTCAACATTTTTCGCTCTGTTATAATACAACCGATGGGACGATGCTTTCCCCGAATGTCCAAAGTTGAGAACAAATTTTTTCAATTCGTGTCGGGATTTTTGCTTTAATATTGTGTTTATTATGGGGGGTATTTCGTGTACCCGATTTATGTTCATGCAAAGACCATTCGCAAATACACATGTTATTCTTGCTACGTTATGATAGTTGTTCGACGTATAACAAATGGTTAAGGGTATACCACCATCACTCCAGATTTTAACTAGTTATAAAATAATTATTTATTATTACAAATCAACCATAGTTGATTGTATTTTACTACTCAAGAGCCCTAATATTATCATTTTGTTCGAATACGGTTTCGTAAAATAAGAGCACGCCGACTGTCCATCTGCCAGATATTTTATAAAAGATTAAAAGCCCTATACCCTACATATCGACTTTTTCTATGATTTCCGAACTTTCCCCTACGGATCTAGACTTTATTGCTATTTCCGAATATTGAGAATTTCCTGTTTTTTCCAACTAACCATTTCCGACTTTCTTCGCCCATTTCCGTTCAAAGATTATCAAATGATATGAGTTAGGAAGCTGTTGCGAGTTTTTTTTTGTATGCTTCCTTATTGCGATTGCAAATATCAATAGTGAAACCAAACTTACTTAATAACAGAATTGATAAATTGTTTACATTCAATAAAACGGATATACTATATTAGTATCACCATAGATAAATGTAGTTACTGGTAGATGACCAATCTCATATAAGGAAAATGACGCCAAAAAAATGTGTATAACAA